>APFE030483960.1:3903-41039 GCA_000404065.3 Pinus taeda | reverse complement strand
GTTTGAACTAATTCTAAACAAGGAACTGAAATCTAGGTAGTCAAACAACTTACCCCTATATGCTAGGAAACTGATTCATTCATTTAATTTTCACCTTTTAGTGAATGAATCCTATAGAAAAATTAAAAATGTGTCAAAATTACATCATATTTAATCAATTACATCAAGAGAAGTAAAAAATTACATCACAAATCAAAACTAGTCAAACTGGCTGAATTTCTGAGCTGAAAGATGAAAAATTGGCCAAAAATCCCTATGCGCCGCGCGCCTTTCAGCCTGCTTTTGGGGCACTTCCAAACATCCAAATCAAGATCAAAATAGTTGGTTAGAAATCCCTGGATGTCTGCTATCCAGCCCAAGTGGAATTTCTCAATTTGGAGCTCATTTTCCCCCTCAAAATGTCATTCTCCCGGAAGTACTTCCTGCTGGTGTAAAAGGTGGCAGAAAGGTGATTTTCATGGTGTTTTTGGGCCTTTTGATCACCCAGAACTTGATGAAATTCTTTGGCAATAGATGAGCATGCATAAATTACCATGACAAACCCAAAAATATAAATTTTTCCTCCAACAAGTGTCCCAATCTTAAGCGCGCGCGTCGACGCGCTACACGTTGAGCCAAAAATCCTGTTTTGCAAGCCAAAAATTTCAAAATGACAAAAATTTCTCCGAAATTGCTCAAATTCGGAGCGAAGACCCTCCATCATGTATTATGTCTAGCCAATGAAGCCTCGGACAAAATTTGAAATCTATCCTCCCTTTTTCGACATTTTAGTGCCCTCCTGGTGCATGCAGTTTCAGTTGTAAAGTCACTGTCTTGGTCATACAATGTATCGGTGTTTGCCTCCATGGTGTTGAAAGTATTTGCCAAGTGTATGTTTGGTTTGTTGAGAATGAAAAATGAGAACCTGGTGTCTTGTTTCAATGCCAAATGTGTGCCAAAGGGAAATGAGAGACTGCTGGCATAGGGTATAGTATATGGACTAGGGTTTGGGTTTGGGACTTTGTAAAATAGGAATTGGGGGTATGGGATCATATGATAGGATTATGAGGGGATTAATGAGGAAGAATAATGGGTGAATTTGGGAATGAGAAACAAAGGGAAATGGGAAAAACACAACCTTTGTTACACACTGTTTTCAAACCCTACAACACTTTTTTACATTGACAAAAGGAGGGCTTCAAACTTGGATCTCCACGGCAAACATTTCATGAACCCATCACATTAACCTTTAAAAGCCAAGCAAAGGTAATGGATATCAGCCTACCTCCAAATTTGATGCGAAGAAGAGGTGATTTGATGCTCTTTCAAACAAGTTTCTGGCTCCAAACTCAGTGCGCCGCTCGCCTCACCCAATGCGCCGCGCGCTCCTGATGTGCCGTGTGCTCCTGATGTGCCGTGTGCTTGTATTTCTACACTGTCGATTGAGCCCGGTGTGCCGCGCACAGCCAATGCGTCGCGCGCCTTGCTGTATGGGTCGCGCGTCTCCTCAAGCATGTCTTCTGCCCTCCACTTCACAAATTCAACTTTTTCCTTGAGAAATGGTGGAAATGAATGATCTTCCATGATTTATAGGTGAAGAAAATATCTCACCAAATTATATTTGATTTTAATAACCCACTTTCATAATGTTTGGAATTGTTTAGGAGGCTTTTGGAGGCCTTCCAGGTGTCAAAATCGGGTGCATAATAGCGCTTTGGAAAGGTCTTTAAGTCTACTTTCCAACCCAACCGGAATTTTTCAATTTAGAGGTCATTTTCCTTGTAAAAAATCAAATCTCCCAAGACTTGTCAAAATGTGCCAAATGAGGCTGCCTCAAGGCAGAGTGCTGTTGCAGTCAACTTTTGAATGCCTTCCTCAACTCCAAATTGAGCTCATGATAGCTCATTGGAAAGATATTTTTGTCGAGTTATCATTTGATGCATCAAGAAAGTCAATTTACCAACCAATATAGGAGAAAAATTGATTTTCCCAAGGTCACTTTAGAGGTGCATCAATTCTCCCGAGACAACGGTATTTTTGACATTTCTCTAAAACCATGACACCTGTGTAAAAAGTGAAGGATTTGTTTCTTCCTTGGCCTGTTTTGGACAAAAACCTCTCTCAATTTTTCAAAATTCATCTTTGATTGCTCTGAAACATCTTTTGAGTGAAACTTATCCCGATGTGTGAAACAAGGAATTTTATCGAAATGAAGCGAAATGAAGGGGATAAGGGGCTTCTAAATTCTTGGGGAAATTTTTGGAAGTAGGGAGGGATGTTAGGAAGTAGGGGAAAGTTGAATCTTAGAGATCGGGTGAGGGGAAGGGATCCAAAAGGGCAAAACACAGGCCTAGCGTAGAAAATTGCCAAGTTGTGGCAAGAAACTAGGGTTTGTGCAAAAATGAGGAATTTGGGGGATCTCAGTGATGGGAAGTGTTTAATAAGGTACATGAAGGATAGGGGAAGGTATATGAACATCTGGATTCAAGTTTTGCTAATGATTTGACCATTCAAGAGAAATTGCCTTCAAAACCCTAGGAGAGGGAAATGAACCTTGCCTAGGCGCAATTGAGGCATGAACAAGGTGTAAAATGACCTAATGGAACCTGACATGATGATAACAACCTTCTGAATGATGATAGACTCAGATGAATGGTGACAAGGACCGACATTTGGGCAAATTTGAAAGGAGTGAAAGCAAACCCTAGACCTAATGCCTAGTGACCAAATTTTGCTTGAAGACTCACTGATATGACAAAATTTGATTTTGACACCTTAAAATCACTTGTAAGAGCATGTTTGATCACTGGAGGAAGGCTGCAAAGACTGACACTAACAAGAAGTTGAAAGGTCATTAAGAATTCAAACAGTCATAAGGGTAGTCCAAGAGCCATAAGGGAGGTGAATGGTCACCCCATTTGTTATATATACACCCTCATTGCTCATGTAAAGGAATTTTCACCTTGGCTCCTCCTATTAGGCATTGGAGAGGAAGATAGTTGTTTTGGAGGAGCAAGTGACTATTCTAATGATCCACTATTGGGGCTAGTGGTGTTCACTTTCTTGTATCTTGGAACTTTTACTTAATTTAGAAGCTCGTTGAGCCAAGAAATTTTCATGCATATATCGTGAATATTGTAAGACTATTCTTTTAATTTTTGCAATGTATGTAAGTTTTCATTTGTACTTAGGAAATTGAACTATTTCAATGGCTTTGGTACTTATTTTGTTGAATGTGTGTTGTATTTTCTTTAAAAATTGTTGCTTCCTTGTGGACTATTTCATTGGTTGATCATATGTATATGCTCATGTGACTTTTCTATATTAATACTATTACTTGTGTTTAAAGGGCCCACTTTTCTCTTCCTTTTCAGGAGAACTACATGGATACTTTCTGTAGTTGAACATTTCACAAGGCAGACTCACTTGCTGATCCAAAAATACCTATGTATTACTCTCTTGTGCTGAACTTTGTAACCAAGGAAAATCTACAAGGATACATGGCAATTGGGTCGATACTCCTAATGGGGCTCATACTCCAAAAAATGTGAGTTCTAATTGGGACTTCACACTGGGGATACCCCCTTGGTTGACGGATTTCCAACACCATCAACAACTCTATAAACCATGATTGTGAATATTCCACAAGAATAGTTCATCAAAATAGATATTGCAATATTCTAAATATTTTATTATTCAATTATATAATTATACCCATAATTTCTTATTACTAGATTGATGCTCAAATTTATGGAAATAATTAGAACCCAAAAATTAAAGAACAAGAAAATGAATACATTGATCATACATATGAACACTTAGAGAGACTAATATGGGAGAAGACCTAGCTAGAAGGCGAAGCCTATGCTCTTCTCTCTTTTATTTAGTTATGAAAATGAAAATACAAATAACAAGACACTTACTGTGGATTTTCCTTTGAGACTATGGCCTAAATGGCTACTACATAATATTTTCCTCTTGTGTTATGCTCTCAAATACCACTCAATTATGGAACAAGTACAATGCTAAAGGAATGGAACCTCCTATCTTCTTGGTGACCTAGTATTTAATATAGTCAATTGTCCATGTAAGGTTAGGGTTTCTTTTCATGCCTCAACCCTAAATTTTTGTTAATATCTTGGACCTTCTAGACTATTCATGAAGGTACACACTTGACTAGCCCCAGCTATTTGAGTAACGGGGGTTGACATGGCATCCACTTAGTACCATAGTGGTCAACAAGTTAGGTAAAATTGTAGGATGTATAAGTTTCATATATGAACTTCGATTGAGGTGAACTAGTTGGAAAACTTTCAATTTATAGAAAATGTTGATCGTTTGGAAGATATGCTCACAAATATTTGACCTAAAAATGTGATTCAATATATCAAAATGGTTTTAGAAGGTTCCAAACCGTGACTTTCCATATTGGGACCTACCACTAAAATGGGTTGTAAAATCTAATTCCTCTATTTTTTCCATCTATAAAGTACCAAGATAGATGACAACTTATATAATGATTAATTATAAATTACACATATCCATTTAGGGATTATTTTGGTCCCCAAAAGTTTTTATTGAATAGGATGAAGGAATTTTTTCTCCTCCTTTTCCCTTATAATGCTCCCTTCCAGCACTTAGCCTAAACCAACTCAGTGGAAGGTGTTACTTTTTCCTAACCTAACCTCAATAGTTCTATTATGGGAGTGGGGTCATAAAAAGTCTTCATTCTTTAAAATTCTTTGACTATAGGCAAATTCTACCATCACATCAATCCCATCAAGACCTTCTTGACAATATAAAATTTGACCCGCTCTGACTTATGGATCAACAGATATGGCCATTAAGTATTAGGCCCATTAATCTTACCACATCAATAGTGGCCTCTACGTGTCACCCACATAGATTCTACATGGTTCCTGCATGATTTCTTTTCCACGGTGTTTGTACCCATGCGGAACAATCATCCTTGTGGACAGTCAGTAGTAGGCCTATTTCTTTGAAATATTAGGCATAACATTGGTTGAAGCTATGGTTTTGTCTTAACCGACTACTAATGAGATTGAATAGGCTGTGAATTGACTTTTTCCAGGCCCGACTAACCCGACCATGACTAGCAAACCCTTCCTCACTAGTCAATAATTTCAACTCACTTCTTGTCCTGGTCTGCCTGATCTAGCTGACTATCCCAACCCTCAATCTGATGAGTCGCACAGGTGATTCTCAACCTGTACTACAAGCATTCCTCAACTTAAAAGTTTTCCCTAAAATTGTCTCTGGGATCTTTCACAACCCAACTATGTGAAACCTATCTACGTGCAGACTCCTTCTAGCATGCCTTGGACATGGAAGTCGACCCTAACTAGCTGAATCCACCAGAATAATCGACTCACTTTGAATGGACATGACCCTAATTTAGGTAGACAAAATTTAATGTTGATAACCCATCGATTTCTTCGTCTAGGCTGACAAGGGATGTGTCCCACATTCTTTGTGGACCTATTCTCTACACATGCATCCCGATACATGTGAATGATGATCAAGCCACTACCTCATTGATCAATGACCCTTGGATGAATTGAGTGCCCAACAATTTGTGTCCTCTTGCCAGGTTCCCACAATGGAAACCGAGCCATTACTACAAAATGTTGACAACTTTCCACCTTATACAAGTCACAACCCATCGAACCGACTTAGGCCTCAACCGACCATTGAATATTGAGTACCCTTTGGTCAATTGAGGTGAAGATACAATATCTTTCTCCACCATCGAATAGAATGCATGTAACTAGATGATGGAGTTCACACTCTGTAACAACTTAGCGAATATATCCTACAATAACATGAGACAAATTATATTTGCACATGAATAATGTATGAACTTAGCACAAAAGGCATCCATGCCTTTCCTAACCATGATAATTACACACATACATATGACATCTCATCATAGAAAGACAAGAAAAACATATTTCTACATTAAAAATGCTAATAAAAGCATGAGACATCGTAGCAAAAATATTCATCCTTTCGATATGACAAGTAGATAAGCAAGTAACTTATCTTATTATGTTCAAGTGGTTGGAAACTGAGAGTGGGACTTCAATCTCCACCCAACCTTATATTGGACTACATTGTAGTCTTTCTTGTAACTAATCAATGCCAAGCTAGATTCTAGAGTTTTGAGAAGGATTTATCAAAGGATAAAAGAAAGTTACGCTGAAATAGGGATTCTAGAGGCTCCAAAACACGTCCACCCACCAACTACTGAGTGATACCAGCTGAAATAGGGAATCCATAGACTTCCCAGTCTCCACCCACCAACTAAAAAAGGGATTCTAGAGGTTGACACCTCCACGCTAAAAAACACAAGGGAATCTAGAGCTCAACACCTCCACCCTTAGCAAGAGAAGGGAATTTAGGGGTCGACACCCCCACCCTTAGCAACAAAAGGGAATCTAGAGGTCAAAACCTCCACCCTCAAAACCACAAGGGAATCCAGAGGTTGACACCTCAACCCTCAACGAAAAAATCATACATAGTGGTTCCACCCAAGCCTGGGAATCTATAACGCACTACAAGGACCGTGAAACAAGAAAGGAAGCTTCAGAGATCTCCTTACTAGAAATCCAAGAGATAGGCCTCCATCCTAGATGTTAAGAGAATCCAAAAATCATCCATCTCCACCTTATAGCTGTCTAGGGAATCTAAATATTACTTCCCTCACACGAGAGATGTTCTTTCAACATTTCAATGCTCAACCGAATGACTTCTTTCTTCTCCCTCTTGTAGAAATGTCTCCCTCTATAACCACTTCTACTCCTTTTCCTCCTTCTTTCCCAAATGTTGTCGATTATTTTTTATTTTTCATGGGGATTCTTGTTCCAACTTCCCAACCATGTTCCTATTAGTTGACTTGGCATGCTATACCTATGAGAACTACCCATCCTCTTCTCTATAGTTTTGCCATATTTTTCCTTTCAAAATCATCCAAGGAAGTATGGAATCTCTATCCTCTTTCTTACCTTATTGATTATCATAAATAGTACCATTTAATGGCACTTATTCCACCCTTCCCTGGCTATAATCATGTTATCCTTAAATCCCAATCATTATCCTTTCTCAAATTTAGAATCTATGTCCTACTACTCAAGCTAGTTTTTCATTAGGATTAGATAATTACAAGATTTACAATGAGGGAATATTACACACGGGCTATCTCAAACCCCTCCCCCTTGGAGGAACATTGTCCTCGGTGTTCTATAACTGAACACAAAACCAAAACATGCTCTAAAACTAAACACAACTGATTGGAGCTTTATATACACATTTTTATAGGATATTTACAAGATTTATTTACATTTGCTTCCTTGGGCCAAAAGTGCCTCCACTACACTTTGACTAGCTTGATTTCTTGATTCCAGAGCATGAGCTACCTCTGATCTAGGATGTAGAGAGGTTCGACTAGAACTCTCCCTCTAGTTCCACTTGTAACACAAACTAATCAATTACATGATTAACATCCTATACATATCTCTTAAGAAAAGAAACATGGAAAAAATCATGAACTTTTACTAACGTTGGCAAGGCTAGCTTATAGGACATTGACCCTATTCTTTCAAGCACTTCAAATGGTCCACAAAATTGTGCTACCAACTTGATGCATGACACAATTTTCAAAGAGCTCTTCTTGGGCCTAAAATGTAAATACACATGCTTGCCAACCTTGAACTCTTTATGGACTTGTTGATGGTGCTGGACCCACCAACATTTAGGAGATCTCCTCGATATGAAGTCCCAACTAGACCTCACACCATTTGGAGTAGGAGTCCCAAAAGTGGGTGGTAATGTTATGCCTTGACTGAGAAAACACGCAGAGTGAAGTACCATAACTTTGGGTGAGAGAAAGTGTGTGACCCTTCAGAGAGTCAAGTGTGATGCATGAAGGTTCCAACATATGAAGGGAAAAGGAAGTGCACCCCTTGGAAGCCTGTAATAGTACACAACTTGAAAGGAACACACGAGCATAATGAAATAATAAGATAAGATCTGGAATAGTCCACAAGTTAAAGTGACGAATTAATAAAATAACACACATTCAACAAGATTCATACAAATGAAAACGAAATAGTTCATAAGCATAAGCGTAAGTTAAACAACTTTCATTGAAAATGCAACAAGAATAGTCCTACTATATTCACAACACATGGATGAAAGTGTGTCGGATCTGATTTTATTATTACAGTGAAAGTTCCATTCATACATACAACATTGATGGACCACTAGCCCGAATAGTGGAACAGTAAAGTCAAGAACACTTGATCCTCCAAACAAGTATACTTTCTCTATGCTATGGAGAAGCCAAGGATCTTCAATACTCCCAAGCTCCTTTTAATCCTAAGCCTAACCAAAAGCTTGGCTCCCAAAATTCTGTTACATGAGTTATGAGGTTCTATTTATAATAAGAGGGGGTGACTCTTACCCTCCCCTTTGTGACCTTTGGACTACCGTCATGAATCTTCAACTTATTTACAAAATGACTCATTACATTACATGACGACTCTTCATATTCTGATATTGGTACTTTGAATTTCACTTACAACATAATTAAAAATAATAATATGTTTTACACTTGTACCCATATAAGACAAAATAGGGTAGAAACAACTTGGAAACCTAACAAGACACAACACTAAGATTCCTTACTTTGGGAGAACTCTAGCTCAACAACTTCTAGTTGATGCTTCTTAGTGACATATTGGTGCCAAGCTCATACTGTGTGATGACATCACCAAACTGAGCGATAGAGTCTAGCTAGAAGTGGACTCTAGCCTCCATGACATCTGAGTACAATGACTTGGAGCCAATTTTAACATCCCTCTCAAGGAGAAGAAACATTTTTCTAATATAGACAGGACTAACGATGTAATTCTGCATGTTCTGTCTGCTCATCTCTAAATCCTCCTTGGTGGAAATTTGTCTCAGCTGCTCCAAGTACTCTTTGATCTCCTGCCTGACCTGGTGTCTATGTTTGGCTTCAATGAGAGAGACAACTAATGGGATCCTATGTGTTTTCACCATGAAATCCAAACTGTTGTATAACCATACATATTAGGCCTCAATACTTCCCATAAATGAGGCGAGTTTCTTTTTGTTATAAATCAAAATTCAAACTCTTTCTTTCTCCAGCTCTGCTTGCGGCTTCATATTCTTTACCAAAGTAAGTGGTGCCCCTTTGTATCACATTATCCCTTCCTGCACTGTGACAATAAAAATCTTGTACATTCCTTTTGAAAAAGTCTTTGCTCTGCTACTGCAAACCATGTAAGTGAACAAATGCCTTATGTATGGTTATGAGCTCCTCATAGAGGTCCCGCATGGTCTCTCCAAGTGTTGATACTTCACCAAGTATTGTTGCTCTCATCTCGTCCAAGTAGACCCGTGTGAAGACTACATTTTGCACAACTGCGTGGAACTATTTTGTCTCTTTCTAGGCATCCTCTAACTACTATGCCAATTGCTTATTCTTGGTCGTTCAATACTGAGTGTTTGATCTTGTTACACTTGCAATGACCAAGTTGGCTTCAGAAATGGCATTTGGATTTGTGTTGGTGTCTGCCACTATCAGCCTTTCTCTAATGAATGCATATGATGCATGATCATCCGAAAAATGGTTTCTCCACTTTTGTACAATTCTCTCATGAATTTCATTATATCACAGATTGTACACATCCGTTATCGGATCATCGTTAAGGGGAAGTATGTCCCCTTCCTCGCTCGAGGTTAACTCTCCGACTGGAGGTGGTGGAGACTAAACGATGACTTGCAGTGCACTAAGAATCAAATCAATATCTCCATCCTGTGGCTCTAGTCCCAACTCCATGTCCACAACTTCAATCAAGTATTCGATCGATTGAGAAAGCTCTCGATCCTGCATCTATTTGCTCTCTCCCTCTGTTGCTGGCTAGTTTTGTTCTTACTCTTCAACTTGAATTAGTGTAGTTTCTTCTGCCATTGTGCCTTGCCTTTATTCTTCTTCTCCTCTTGTTCTCTCCTTCTATGTTCTTGTTATTCCCTGAGTTCTTGTTCTATTTCATGCACCCTCAGTTCTCCTTCCTACAAGCTCCATTTTCTCTCTTCCTCTGCTCTACTCTCTGAATCCTCTGCTTCTTCATTTATTCCATTGCCAAAGCTACTTGAATGAGGATTGAATCCACTTTCACTATACAACTTTGTTCTCTCTCTATTCTATCATCAACCTTTCTCATTCCTTTATCTTGTACCAGATTGCTGCCTTTTGCTATTGCTACTGGAATTTCTGCCATGTTAGTGTTAACTCCTTTCTATAAATAGTTGAGTGTTTGCATATATTGTAATGCTAACTAAAACTTTCTCAACTGCTTCCCAAATACCACTTTCAATGGTCTCTTTTGAAGCATCTTTCTTTGGTGCCATGTTAACAATGATTGTTGGAGAGAGGTGTTAAACATTAGTGGTACCCGTGAGATAGGAAAGACACTAATGGCAAGAAAATACCTGCCTTTAGAAAATATACTTTCAAGGCATGATTAAGCAGTAAACCGAGCATATGATGAGAGAGATTATGCAATTTTCAACAACAAGAGGGACTGGCTGCCTGCGGGAGCTATGCAGTCTCAACAGATAGGGATGAAGCTTGTGGCTACAACATTGGCCAAACACTGGTAGAAATCCAACTCTCCGTATGGATCTTTTCTCATGCAAAAATAGGTCTAACACTTCTCAAAATATTGTTCAGTTCATCGATTATCACTACTTCTTCACTTAGCTTGAATTAAAGGTATAGTCCCTACCATTATCTTCATCGACAACACACATATAAAGCCAAGTCATAGTGGGGTTTTTGATTTGGGATGAGGATTATATAAATGCACATGTAAAAGAGGTTTTTAGAGTCTTAGTTTTCATCTCTGGTGTTGCTCCATTGCCAACAGGCCTAGACAACACCCCAACGGAGTCACTTCAGGAACAAAAGAATTTCTCCGCTGCCAGCGAGTCTGAAAGTACCTCGATGAATTAGATTGCTTCACCGCTTTGTGCATGAAGCCTTTCTCTTCTTTCTCCCTTTATTTCATTTTTGATTTTTTGATTTTTATTTGTTCAAAGAACTGTGCATAGGCACTTGTTTATTTCATGGGGGTGGAAGAGGGATCCTGACTTATTGAGAGAAGAAGAGGTTGTCCCTTCAGAGAAGGGTATTTATATACACCTTAGACATACTTGTTATGGTTTTCCTCCCCTCCTTACTCTACTTGACTTAGTTGACAAGGATTAACTGAAATAGAAGACCGATTGGAGTAGGCAATACTAGTTAAAAGTGAAAGCATTGTGATTTCACTATGAATTTCTCCAAAAGGAACGTATTTTCCATTAGAGTATATTTGACTAAAAGAAATGCAAGGTTCACATAAACAAAGGGAATAGAAAAAATACCAACATGGGTAGCACTACAACTTCCTCTTGGAATTCACCCTGCTTATATGAGAAGCCAAACACGGTCTCATGAAAAAGCTACTTTATAACTAAAAAGAAAACAAAAAAATGGAAAGAAGCGAAGTGGAAAATAAAAAATAATAATTACTCCTACTCCTACCCTAACATTGAATAGTCCAGACTTACATGAAATGATACTTCCAATGCAACCACCAGCACATTGGTTGGCCTATGTATGCGAGGGAATGCTCATCAAGAAAGATACATAATAAAAACAACAAACAAAAGAGATAATATAGTGCAAACCAAAACGTTTGAAGTTTGAAAGAAAAATTAGAAAAGTAAAAATGAAAAGCGCATGAAAGACATTCTATGATCACACCATGGCATTTAAACACATTGTGAGTGAAAGACATGCAGGAACAAACTCTCGAACTGCGAAGGCAAGCGAACATAAAGAAAGAAGAAAATTTTTGTTTTGAAACAATTTTCGCCACATATAACTCCTCTAATGACTGAATGATAGGATTGTGTAATACAGATGTGTTATCCGAAAATTGTAAGAAAAATTAATTTTCAATATGTGCGACAGAGTGATGAGGAGCGTCAAAAGATTCAACACTATTCTGATCGGAAATGAAATTAACCTCAAGACTACGAGAACTTGACATAACCATCAGCTCAAGCTGAAGTGGCTTGACAAATTGGGGAATTTCCAACTCATCGAAAGGTAGATCATCATAGATCAGTGGCTGGGAAAGATCAACAACGGAAAAATCAGAATCATGGTCAAATTAATCAATGAAGGGGTTGCCACAACCACGATCAAAAAGTTCAAGATCAATGACAGAGGCAACCTCATGATTTGATGAATTTCAAAGAGGGGAAGATTAAAAACAAGAAATTCTACCCTCTAAGTTTTCATAAAGATGAGATGAGAGATTGGGAAGATCAAGAGTAGAGAATTTGTCCTCTCCACTTCTGGATGAAAAATTGACATCCCATGTGTTCTGGGAAGGATCAGAAGTAGTAACAACATTAGAAACTAAATTTTCACAAGATTAAGAAAAACGAAAGAATCATGGAAGATGTCAGGATGAAGAAGGAGAGGTGCGGAAGGAAGAAAATCATCCTTCCTCGCAGATTCTTGTTAAATTATGGGCTCCCTCACATAATCATCGTGAATGATATCGCAAATTGGATGCTCAACGACAACTCCATCCAACACTTGATCCTCACAAACATCACAAGAGAGATTCGAAACAAATGAACGCAAAAAATCACAATCCGGAGGATCAAAGGGACCAAAGGATGGAGGATGAGGATATAACACTTCATCGTAACCATTAGATTCATAATCCAAACCTGCACTAATGTTCTGAGTATATGGGATGGGAGAAGGTGGTGATAGATTAGGAAATGAATTCTCAATCTCTCCCACCTCAACCTTCGGAAATAGAACTGTTTAATGAAAAGGGGATGGAGGGTCACTCGGAATGACAACCTTGTCCATCATAGATTGAGAAGCTCTAACACAGAGGTATGTTATGAGAAGTTCAAAGGATTCAAGCTTGTGTGGATTTTTTGAAATGTGAACAAGATATTTAAATCTTCCTGACAAGAAAGGCCAATAAAATTCATATTTAGGGAATTCAAAATAAAAATGCATGAAACGATTGTGAAAATGATGCAGTGATTCATCATGTGATTTTCTCAATTCTAAAATTTTCTTGCATAGATGTTTATGATCATACATATCAAAAGCGACTAAAAAATCTATCACAAGATGTTCAAAAGATTGTATGGAGGCATTAAGAAATGTGAGACACCATTCTCTTACCCGCCCTTCGAACATGAGACTGAACAACCTACAACCAACATCCTCACAGTGGATGTTGTGATTTGTGTAGAAATAAAGAAAACATGCAGTATGCTCAAATAAGGTTGTTTAACCCTCACCATCGAATTTTAGAGTTGAAAAGTCATCTATGATACTTGCCAATACTTGCAGACTTACGTTTCTAGAAAAGCATGCCAGGGTTATCATTGTGCAAGAAGTCATTAAATGTGTGTAGAAATTCAAAACAGACTTCAAGTGCTCATCTTGTTATCTGGCCCTCCTTCTAGCACGATAAATGTTGACGGTGTTGGACCTGTCAATATTCAGGAGATTTTCCTGATATGAAGTCCCAACTAGACCTCACATCATTTGGAGTAGGAGTCTCAATAGTGGGTAGTAATGTTATGCCTTGATTGCGAAAATGCGCAGAGCGAAGTGCAGTAACTTTGGGCGAGAGCGAGTGTGTGACCCTATGGAGAGTCAAGTGCGATGCATGAAGGTTCCAACGCACGAAGAGAAAATGAAGTGCGCCCCTTGGAAGCTTGTAATATTACACAGCTTGAAAGGAACACAAGAGCATAATGACATCACAATCTAAGATGTAGAATAGTTTACAAGTTAAAGTGGAAAATTAATACAACAACATGCATTCAACAATATTCATACAAATGCAAATGAAATAGTTCATAAGCATAAGCGTAAGTTAAATAAAATACATTGCAAATACAACAAGAATAATCCTACTATATTCACAAAATATGCATGAAATCATGCCGAACTAATTTTATTATCATAAGTGAAAGTTTCATTCATATATACGCCATTGACGAACCACTAACCCCAATAGTGGAACATTGAAGTCAAGAATACCTACTCCTCCAAATAAGTATACTCGATCTATGCTATGGAGAAACCAAGGAGCTTGACAATATGCCCAAGCTCCTTCTAAGCCTAAGCCTAGCCAAAAGCTTAGATCCCAAAATCTTGTTACATAAGTTGTGAGGTTATTCTTATAACAAGAGGAGGTAACTCTTCAACTCCCCTTTGTGACTTTCGGACTACCCTTATGACTCTTCAACTTCTTCACAAAATGACTTGTTACATTACATGATGAATCATCATATTCCAATATCGGTACTTGGAATTTCACTTACAACATAATTACAAATAATAATACATTTTACAGTTGTACCCATATAAGACAAAATAGGGTAGAGACAACTTGACAACCTAACAAGACACAACACTATGATCCTCGAGTTTGGGAAAACTTTAGCTCAACAACTTCCACTTGATGCCTCTTGGCAGCATATTAGAGCCAAGCTCGGTACTGTGTGATGACATCCCCAAACTGCCTGATGGTGTCTGGATGGAAGTGGACTCTTACCTCCATGGAATATGGGTAGAATAGACTCCAAGACAGTTTTAACATACCTCTCAAGAAAGAGCAACATTGTGCTAATCTGGTCAAGACCATTGATGTAATTATGCATGTTATGTCTTCTGATCTCCACATACTCCTTGGTGGAAATATGTCTCAGCTACTCCAAGTACTCTTCGATCTCCTGCTTGGATTGGTGTTTGCATTTGGCTTCGGTGAACGAGAAAATTGATGGGATCTTGTGTGTTTTCACCAAGAAATCAAAACTGCTGTATAACCATATATATGAGGTTTGAATACTTCTCATGAACGAGGCAAGATGCTTTTTGTTTTGAATCAATATTTGAACTCTTTCTTTTTCCAGCTCTACCTACGACTTCATCTTCTTTACCAAAGTAAGCGGTGCCCCTTTGTATCATCCATTCTTGCACGACGACAATGACAACTTGTAAATTCCTTTTGACAAAGTCTTTTCTTTGCTGTTGTAAACCATGCAAGTGAAAAAATGCCTTATGTATGGTTATGATCTCTTCATATAGGTCCCACATGGTCTCTCCAAGTGTTGATACTTCACCAAGTATCGCTGCTCTCATTTCCTCCAAGTAGACCTATGTGGAGATTGCGTTTTGTGCTGCTGCGCAGAGTTGTTCTGTCTCTTGTCAGGCAACCTGTAAGTGCTCTGCCAAATGTTTATTCTTGGCCATCAAATACTTAATGTTTGATCTTGCTATTGCTGCAGCGACCAAGTTGGCTTCGACAATGGAATTTGGATAAATGTTGATGGTGTTGGACCCACCAACATTCAGGGGGTCTCCCTAATATGAAGTCCCAACTAGACCTCACACTGTTTCAAGTAGGATTCCGAGTAGTGGGTGGTAATGTTATTCCTTGACTGTGAAAACACATAGAGTGAAGTATGGTAAATATTATAGGCCATTTTTTCATATTCGATCAATAGGCCTCCTAATGGGATCAATCAACATTTTATTCCCCCTTGTCATCATCTTGCATAAAGCCCTAAGAATGCCTATTTCATTCCCCAGAGTTTCTTTCTGAAACTGCATCATCTGAACTAGTTTTAGGACCAACTCTCCCTGGCCTCGTTTTGAACATATTTCACCTACAGGTTTCTCCACCGTGGCATGTGTTGATCACCTACAGGTTGCTCCCCTTTATACCTACGTTAGTTCTAGAAACTAGAAAAAAAAGTGGGAAATCTCGGAAGCCTCCTCTTCCAGAAGCTTCCATAATTTGTTACAACCATTTACCTTAGACAAAACATTCATATCCTATCCTACCCTACTTTGGAGTTTCCATTCCTTACCCTTTGATCCCATCCTCCCATTAAAGGTGGATCTAAAACCTTATATTGGTAATTAGATAAGAACTACCAACTTACCCCACTCCTCTATATATTTACAACCTTCCATATGCAAGGGGTTGGGCTTTGGAGAGTGATTCTACCCTTATGTTGTTGTTATGAGAGGTTTAATTTCATAAATTTGGGGTGGTTGGAGGTGCACATTGTGAAAATGAAAGGACAAGTAAGCATGAAGGAGCTCTTTTACAATATCAATGTGTATTTATGGTTGCAACTCCTTCCATTTATATGAATGCAAATAATTCTCTGTTTTCCTATATGTGATGTTGTTATTTCACGTACTTCAATACTAGGTTGATCTATTGAATAGAATATTTAGAAGATGTTGCATAGATCTCATAGTTTCTTAGCTTGTGTTATTTGACTATGCAGATTCCAATTTTGGCAATCATAGTTGGAATTGGAGCATCCAAGCTAAAGAAGGAGATAGGCTTGTGATGGATTCCAAGTAGGATTCATTCTATGATCTATTTTCTTTAAAGAAAGCATTGGATTCCTTGTCTCTCTGTTGTTCTAGGTTAGCCACCAAACCCAGGGGAGATACTTTTGTTTGCAATCATAAATCTTGTATAACAATAATTTTGGTTGAGAGAAAGTGTGTGACCCTGTGTAAAGTCAAGTGCGATGCACGAAGGTTCCAACACACGAAGGGAAAAGGAAGTGCACCCCTTGGAAGTTTGTAATAGTATGCAACTTGAAAGGAACATACAAGCATAATGACATCACAAGCTAAGATGCAAAAGAGTCCATAATTTGAAGTTGTGAATTAATACAACAACACACATTCAAAAAGATTCATACAAATGCAAACGAAATAGTTGATAAGCATAAGTGTAAGTTAAATAACATACATTGCAAATACAACAAGAATAGTCCTACCATATTCACAACATATGCATGAAAGCTTGCCGACTCTGATTTTATTATTATAAGTGAAATTTCCATTCATACATACACCATTGATGGACCACTAACCCCAATAGTGGAACATTAAAGTCAAGAGCACCCACTCCTACAAAGAAGTATACTCGCTCTATGCTACGGAGAAGCCAAGGCTCTTCACAATACTCCCAAGCTCCTTCTAAGCCTAAGCCTAGCCAAAATATCAGCTCCCAATATCCTAGTACATGAGTTATGAGGTTCTATTTATAGAAATAGGGGGTGACTCTTCAAATCCCCTTTGTGACATTTCGACTACCCTCATGACTCTTCAACTTCTTTACTAAATGACTCATTACATTACATGATGACTCTTCATATTCCAATATTGGTACTTGGAATTTCACTTACAACATAATTACAAATAAAAATCATTAGGGGAATTTTGAGGTCTAAAATGGGCCTCCTAAGGAAATTATAAAATAATAGTGGAAATAATAAAATAATATTATATTACATCATAAAATTTTAGAGGAAAAAAAGAAAAAACTAATTTTTTCAACTCGTATTTTCAACTTATCTCCCTATGGGTTTACTCAAATTTCAAGTGGAAACACTTGTTGGATGAAAAAATTGATTCCTCATCCAAGGAGTACCCATGTTGCATACTTTCAATGGACCCTACTACATGAGAAATAAGAAATACATGAAAAACATGGTTGCAATAACGTTTTTTTCATGTATTTCTCATTTTTCGTATAACAAGGTCCATCGAAAGTATGCACCATGGGTACCTTTTGGATGAAGAATTAAATTTTGAACTCAACAAGTACTCTCACTAGAAAATTGAGTAAAACCTTAGGGATATAAGTTGAAAATATGAGTTGAAAAAATAGTTTTATTATTTTTTAATCTTTTTACTTTTTTACTCCAAAAATGGTGAATCATCCTCCATGGTTGAAATTATCATCTTGAATCCTATTGGTTCTTATAAATTTTATTTTGGTTGTACATTTTTCTTAGGAGGCCCATTTTAGACCCCAAAATTCCCCTAATGACATTATACACTTGTACCCATATAAAAAAAATAGGGCAGAAACAACTTGACAACCTAACAAGGCACAACACTATGATGCTTGAGCTTGGGAAGACTCTATCTCAACAGCTTCCACTGGATGGTTCTTAGTGACATATTGGTGCCAATCTCGGTATTGCATGATGAAATCCCCAAACTACATAATGGTGTTTGGATGGAAGCAAACTCTAGCCTCCATGGAATCAAGGTACAATGACTTGGAGCCAATTTTACGATCCCTCTCAAGCAAGAGCAACATTGTTCTAATATGGATAGGATCAATGATGTAATTATGTATGTTCTATTTTCTCTTCTCCAAATCCTCCTTGGTTGCAATCTATATTATTTGATCCTAGTACTCTTTGATCTCTTGCCTGACATGGTGTATGTGTTTTGCTTTGGTGAGCGAGACAACTGATGGGATCCTATGTATTTTCACAATGAAATCCAAACTGTTGTATAACCGTACATATGAGGTATGAATACTTCCCATGAACGAGGTGAGATTCTTGTTTTTATGAATCAACATTTGAACTCTTACTTTCTCCAAATGTACCTATAGTTTCATCTTCTTTACCAAAGTAAGTGGTGCCCCTTTGTATTGTACTGTCCATTCCCACATGATGAAAATGGAAACTTGTACATTGGTTTCGATAATTTATCTGCTCTGTTTCTGCAAACCATGCAAGTGAACAACTTCCTTATGTATGGTTATGATATCCTCATAGGGGTACTGCATGGTCTCTCCAAGTGTTGACACTTCACCAAGTATCGTTGCTCTCATTTCCTCCAAGTATACCTGTGAAGAGACTGCATTCTGTGCTACTATGTGGAGTCGTTATTTCTCTTGCCAGGCAGCCTATAAGTCCTATGAAAATTTATTATTCTTGGCTGTCAAATACTAAGTGTTTGATCTTGTTGCACCTGCAACGACCAAGTTGGCTTCGATAATGGCATTTAGATTCTTGTTAGTGTCCGCCACTATCACCCTTTCTCTAATGAATGCAGGTGATGCATGATCATCTAGAAAATTATTTATCCACGTTTGTACATTTCTCTCTTGAAGTTCATTATATGGTAGATTGTACACATCCATTATCGGATCATCTTCAAAGGGAAGTATTTCCCCTTCCTCACTTGGGGCTAACTTTGTGGCTGGAGGTGGTGGATACTGAACGATGACTTGTGGTGCACTAAGCATCAGATCAATATCTTCATCCTGTAGCTTCGGTACCAACTCCATGTCTGCAACTTCAATCAAATCTCCGATCGACTAAGAAAGCTCCTGATCCTGCATTTGTTCACTCTCTCCCTATGTTGTTGGCCGGTTTTGTTCTTGCTCTTCAACTTGAATTGGTGTTGTTTCTTTTGCCATTGCACCTTAAATTTCTTCTTCTTCTTACTTTTTCTTCTCCTCTTGTTCTCTCCTTCTTTGTTCCCATTCTTCCCTCTGTTCTTGCTCTATTTTATGCACCCTCAGTTCTCCTTCCTGCAAGATGTATTTTCTCTCTTCCTCCACTCTGCTCTCTGTATCCTCTACTTCTTTTCTTCTGCTACCAAAGCTGCTTGCATGAGGATTGAATCCTCTTTCACTATGCAACTTTGTTCTCCCTCTATTATGTTAGCAACCTTTCTCATTCCCTTACCTTGTACCTGATTCCTACCTTCTACTACCGCTGTTGTAATTTCTGCCATGTTAGTGTTGAATCCTTTCTATAACCTGCATATATTTGGAAGTTAACTGGTGCTTTCTCAAATGCTTCCCTAGTACCGCTTTCAGTGGTCTCTTTTGAAGCATCTCTCTTTGGTGCCATGGTAACAGTGACTGCTGGAGAGAGGTGCTCAACAACTGTAGTACCCGTGGGAGAGGAAAGACACTCATGGCAAGAAAAAATTAGTCTTTAGATATCTACTTTCAAGGCATGATAAAGAAGAAAAGTGGGCATTTGATGAGAGGGATTTCACAATTTTCAACAATAGGAGGGGTTAGCTTCCAGTGGGAACTACACCCTATATAATCTCAACAGCCAGGGATGGATGAAGCTTATGCCTTGAGATCATGCAATGTGTAGTCCTAGCCTAGGCAGAGACTGGGAGAGACTGTGCATTGCACAGTCTCAGTGGCCAAGGTGGCAAGCTGACCCCTAAAACTACGTAGTGCGTAGTTGGAGCCAACCTATACTATGCATTGCGTAGTTCCAGAGGCCAAGCTTGTAGCTTGAGCCTTAGGATTGTGAAGTTCCCAAGTGGGCAAGGAAAAATCCAGCCAAGGGAAGTACAAATATGCCCAGTGGAAGTGTGAGAAATGAGCAGAAGTGAATGATTATGTGAGCTTGAATGAAAAAATGACTAATGGTGAATGAATCAATGTGGATCGAATGCAGAAACTGATCAAATAGAAGGAAAATAAAGTATGTGAGGAGAGTTGTCGCAACGACGATCATTGATGCAAAAATAAGAAAACCAATGTGACACTTGTTCAAAAAATCACTCACACAAGTGAAACGACAAAAAATGATAGAAAAAATGACAAAGGATGATAAAAGCAAAACTCATCCAGAAAAGCGACGAAAAATCCACCGAAGGGTCCTTGATCTCCTTGGGAATGATAGATCTTCATGATAATATGTGAAAATGAGTTATAGAGGTGTCAATTAACTAGATTTTAGTAAATGAGGGTTTATGACGTGCATGCCTAAAATCAAGGAAAAGTGACACTTGGCGAAAACATTCTAAAACTAGCAATGTGCCACCTTTGGGAAACTAATAATGGATCCATACATCCCAGGGATTCCATTTTGTCCTTTATTTTTCTTTCTTTTCTGGGGAAACTTGCCATGCACACTACTGGGAAAGATTGCACAATTCTTGGGAACTGAGCAACTTTTTGGCTCAATGCATTGCAAAATTTCAGAGCTTAGCGAGGGATTATAGAGTTTATGGGATTAATGTTGGGTTTCATTCCATGGGTGTGCAGTTTCTAAGCTCAAGGCTGACTTCTAGTCAGAACTAGACAATTCCCATCATCAAGGCGACTTGACATCCAAGATTGCGCAGTTTTTGGAGGCAAGCCAAGAACTGTTGTGAAACTAAGTCGGCAGATCAACTTGTGAGTTAGAATGACCATCTAGGTATGAAAACAAGAAAACACAAGCATAAGCACAAATGAAAAATACAAGTCTTAGTCAAAGCAGGAATACCTAGATCGGTGCAAAATGAGCTCCCGTGGATAGGAAGGAAGGCTCCAAAATCAAAGCATAGGAAAAATTTTGGAGGGCGGTTTTAACCACTACAACAAAACTCTATGCTAAATTTCGAATATGCAGAACTCTTTTTCCTATCTTGTGCCACCTTCAAATTATATTTAATAGCTTGCATTTCGTGTTCCATGTCCTTCAACATATCAAGCCCAATAAGGATGATATTCACTACTAGACCACTCTAGCTGATAGGAGTGTTGTATATCCTCCCATAGAGAGCTTCAAATGGGCTCATTTTCAAAGACTCCTGGTACCCATTATTGTATGAAAATTATACAAGTAGAATATATTATTCCCACTTTCTTGGCTGATGAATTGCATACATTATCAACATGCCCTCAAGGAACCTATTTGTACTCTATGATTTCCCATCAGTCTGGCGATGGTAAGCGATGCTAAAATCCAAATATGTCCCTAATCCTGCGATTAGTTCTTTCCATAACCTTCAAGTAAATTTTGAATCTCTATCCGAGATGATATTCTTAGGAAATCCATGCAATCTGACAATCTCGTTTATAAAAATTTGAGCCACATCACTCGATTCGAATTTAGACTTGATTTCCATAAAGTGAGCCACTTTGCTCAAATTTTCAAACACGACTAGGATTGCATCATTTTGTTTGGAAGTTCTTGGTAGTTATATAATGAAGTCCATGGAAATTACCTCCCATTTCCATTCTAGAATGGGGATATGTTCCAATAGAACAACTGGGTTCTTGCAGTCGACCTTCACTTGCTAGCACTCCATGCATTTGGAGATGAAATTAGGCACTTCCCTTTTCAGATCAAGCCAATAATAAAATCCCTTGATTTTTTTTAGTCTTTTGATATCTTGGATGACTCGAATATGGATTTGAATGAAACTCTTTTAATATTAGATTGTTTAGATTATTATCCTTTGGCACATAGATTATATTCTTGAACCTAATCAATCCATTTTTTGAGAGACAATATTCTTTGCCCTCTTCACCCTCAAAATTTTGTTTTAGATTTTCCTTTATCTGCTGATATTTTTCATCACATTGCCCAACATATTTTTTTTTATATTTTATTCAAGTTCAGTTCCATAGGAACTTATGGATTTTATGTGGTTTATTTTCACTCTCGCATTGAGTGCATCAACCACTCTATTCTCTTTTCCTTTTATATACTTGATTTCAAAATCAAGTTCACTAAGCGTGGCTA
The DNA here is from genome assembly GCA_000404065.3 of Pinus taeda. Classification (NCBI taxonomy): domain Eukaryota; kingdom Viridiplantae; phylum Streptophyta; class Pinopsida; order Pinales; family Pinaceae; genus Pinus; species Pinus taeda. The sequence continues at coordinate 18,587 of APFE030483960.1, read as the reverse complement.
GCCATCTTGATTGTCTGACATTTAATTTAGGCTGATTAAACAAATATTTCAGCCCTCCATGATATGCCATTAAGGTAAATCTCCTACCAAGCATATAATTGCTCCACATTTTTAAGGCGTGGATGATGGTAATCTAAGTCATAATTTACATAGTTTTTCTCATGGTCATTCAAATTTCATGATTCATAACAAACTGCTTGGCCTTCCTGCATTAAGACTCCACCAAGTCCCTCCTTGCAGGTATCTGTGCATACAACAAAGTTCTTCTCAGGATACAATATTCTTAGAATTGGTGCATTAGTTGAAAATTGCTTCAACTGATTGAATCTTATAGCACAATGAGCTTTGCATTCAATCTTCTTCCCTTTCCTTTTTTAATGCTATGATTAGATAACCAGTCTTGGAGAAGTTCTTAATGAACCTGTTGTGATAGCATGCTAGTCCCATAAAGTATCTAACATCATCCACATTCTTTGATGTTAGCCACTCCATAATGGCCTTGATCTTCTCCAGATCAACAAATACTTCTCGCCTTTGAGAAGATGTGTCCCAAATAATGGATTTGTGATCAGAATAAATCACATTTTCTAAGCTTTGTGTAAAGTTCATGTTTCCTTAGAAAGTATAACACTGCAACTAAATGCTCTTTATTCTCTTCCTTGGTATTTGAATAGACCAATATATCACCAACAAAAACCACTACAAATTTATCTAGATAAGGGAACAACACGTTGTTCATATGACACATGAAAGTTGTAGGTGCATTAGTAAGCCCAAAGGGCACTACTACAAACTCATGATTCCCATACCTTGTTCAAAAGGAATTTTTATATATGTCTTCATATTTAATGCACACCTGATGACATTTAGATCTTAAATTGATCTTGGAAAATATAGTTTCTCGTATTAATTTGTCAAATAGATCATTGATCCATGGAAATGGATACCTATTCTAAATGGTTACCTTATTCAGTTGTATGTAATTGATGCACAAGCTAAGTGTGAGACCTTTCTTCTTCACGAATAAGACTAGTGCTCCCCATGGTGACACACATGGACTTATGTAACATGTTGACAAGCTCGAATGTACTTCCAACAACTAGGGGGTCTCCCCGATGTCAAGTCCCAATTATAACTCACACACTTTGGGATAGGAACCCCATCAGGTATGTAGTTTCAACTGCCATCATGTTGGTTTCAGACCTGGCTGTCAAATGAGGAGATGTTAGAGCGAGGAAGAGAATGAAATGGATGGACAGTTGGAACAAGGTTAATCCAAGATTGAAAAACTAAAAAACGAGATACAAGAAATTAACAAGAAGAAGAAGAATAAGAAACATGACATGAAAAATATTAGTGAGCTAAAACTATCTCAGACATACTTGAACAGGAACATGCGAAGTTTAGTTTCAAATCGGTTCACAATAAGTTACCAAAATTGCATGCAATAAGTAAGCAAAGATTCAAAGAGAACATGAAATCTATAATATAAGAATGACTTCATTAACATATGCCCACATGAAAACACACATATAGACATGATGGAAATATAAGAAAGCCAATACAACCATCACAAAGATGCACGCAAATCCATATTGAAATAAAATCACTTATTAATGTTGTTGTGAATAAAAATGCAAGTCCTATAAACCATCAAGCCTAACAGTGGAACGTGGGCTGCTTATACCATCATCCAATGAAAAACCCTAGCCTCACCACAAATCACTCTACTAGCTGCTAAGAGCTGAGTGCCTCTAGCTCTTAAAGCACATATCAAATATCTAATGCTAGTCCTAGCTCAAGTGCTAAAAGTGCCCTATAAATGAGGAATGAGTGTATATTTATAGAGGTGAGGTGACTATTCACATAACATGAATTTTTACCTACCCTCATGACTCTTGAACTTTCTCATGGTTCTATGATGCCTAATGACTATTACATGCTTAAATAAATATTAACATAGCTAATGAAATTATGATGAGAAATGTTTCCATTATGATCGAAGATAAGAGGAGAGTACAGAAGGTTCTTTAAAACCCTATAGTACTTATTCCTAATGTTGTTTCTAGGTCACAAGACAAGTTCGTTTTCCTTCTACTACGCCTCGCTTGCACTCAACCAACCTTTGATGTTGTGCCCTTGGTATAATTCATTGGTCCTAGAAGCATGTGTGAATTTGGTTTTCCTATTGTCGAAACCCTAGTTCCACAACCTTCAACTTGATAACATCCTCCCTTCATGTTTCTTCTTCTCTATAATTTGATCAAAGTACATTAATGAGCTTCAATATATCCTTTTGTAGAAGGCATAATTCTTTAAAAACTTGACGATGTCTTCACCATGCCCTTGATTCCATTATTGCCTAAGATAATGCATCAACGAAGAGGAGTGAGCAATCATTTCTCAACATTAATCATCATCCACATGTTCTTATTTTTTATCACATGGTTTCCTTTATATTGTTTCCTTTTCTTTAGCCAAATTTATTGCCAATTATCCTCAACATATCCTTGGAGTTGGATCTGAGACTTTTGTGATGCACATTGTAGATAAATTTCTTTTGGATTAATCACATCATTAGGATTTTGTTGACGTTTCAAACCAAATAATGTGGTTCATCCTCAGGAGTGTCATAAATGACGCTCTCATGATGTTCTGATATTTTGGTAGCCCATTAACACTCTTTATGAATCATTTAACGTGCGTTTCAATAGTCATATGTGTCACAATACATTTTATAGGTGAATTTACATCATTTGACGGGGCCTTTGGATTACTTAAATAAGATTTCCAAGTGCATTACTTGGTCCATAAAATTTAGGAGTACAACTTTGGCCAAGTCACAATCATGAGTGAAAATATAAAATACAACTTTGTGACCCATATTATCACCATCGAGCATGGGTTGTATTTCAAAGTAGGTCACATTTCAGATTGGCAGGTTCATAGGGAAAGGGTAATTGCATCTGCGATCATGATTTGCAACCTAGTCACAATTTCAGCCAGAAGCATAGGTTTCAATTAGGAGCTAGTCACTGGAGATTGGGTATGTGAATTGCAACCCTACATTAATCACAAATTGCAACTCATCCCAAGTCACACCCTTGATTGAAAGATGGGAATGCAGAGTGCGATTATAAAGGTACTACATATTTACTTCTAGTTAAATATTCAATCCATTGCAGTTTTCATTGCCAAACAACGAGGTCACATTTCATGGCATGAGGTTGCGAATGCACACCTTCCTTTGCTGCTAAATCAAACATATATTACCATCACTCCCACACTCTCTAGCGTTGAGACAACTTCACATGACTAGAATCTTTTCCATTTCCCTGATGTGCCAAATTTCTCATGCTTTTACTTAGACAACAAATTAGTTGTGAAATCTTTATAGACTCCAAACTCATAACATCCAATCCCTTATTAGATTGTTAATTTGTAATGTGCATTTTCATGATTCAAATGGAACTATCATATGCTTTTGCAATGGTATAATTCTATATATCTATACTCCATTGTTAGCCATCTATATCAATCATTGTTAGCCCTTCTCAATTCCGGTTCTTAAGTGCGTTAGCTACCTAATGCACATGCCATAGGTGATGTTTTCCATATGCCCAACACATTGCTAGATGTGTTTGAATCGTTAAACAAACTCAAAGTTGAAACAATGGAATCCCCAAACAAGCTACTCAACCAATGTCCCTCCTGTCTATAGCTATGCCATTAATGGTGATAATCGATGCACCACAAAGTTTGGGTTTATTCACATATCTTCGCAGAAAATGCAATATTTTCACTTGGATCCTGAAAGAAAGTTTTCTTTAATCAAAGATTTCATAATTTTGTTGTTTTCTATGATAAGCAACACATACTTCTCAGTTATGAAAAAGGCTTCTTGCAAATATTTACCCAAATATGATTGCAATAGAAGAAGAAGTTGTAGAACTTCTTCACCAAGGCCCAGTTGTGCATAACCCTTTACTTTTATAATAGTTGATATGATAGATCACAAGTTTCAATCAAAAAGTCACCTTTTAGGTTCTAGTCATAGGATTTAGCTATACTGCTAAAAGTCACACATTCTTTTCCTCAAATTTAGTCACACCTTCAATCCTCTTGCATGTAAGTCACAGTTTTAATTGCGACACATGTCACACTAACAATTATACCACAATAAAAGAGAGAGTAGGTAGCATATCGAAAAGAGAGAGCAGCTTGCAAGATCACGAGATATGGTAGGTCACAAAGACTATTGGTCTCTACAACCATGTTTTTGTACTTTGTGACTTGGGGAGGGGTCGCATAGTCGCATATTAGGCTGGGTCGCGTAAACTGTCAACTTCTCCAGGTGTGGTTTTGCGACTTTGCAACTTAATGGATCAACAAGGTAGTTTGGAGATGCAACCTAATTCAAGCTCATCCCAAAGAAACCGACCATTCAAAGAAACATTTTTTTTCTCTTCCTTCCACATTACACATGGTCGTTTTGATGATAGCACAACGTTAATTTTATCTTAATCTCCCATCACAACAAATGTGTGCCTAGTTGCTTGCACACACAACTTTTGACTTTTAAACAATACCATGCCTCTTTAATATGAGCATACTGCAACTTCTCAACATAGATAAAACTCTCACTAAAGACTATGAATTGATGGGATCCAATCTAAAAGATGGAAATAAATGAACTCCTCACAATAGGGTTTCCTATCCAAGTGTTTTTTTGAGTCGATGATCACCTTTTCAAAGAAATTCATCAACAACCAGCGTTTCGATCCATACAATCTTGCAGACTTCTCCATGTTGTTCTACGCAACTTCCGAGCTTAATCCATGCAATATTGTTGGTTCCTTATGCCTCAACTCCTTGTAAGTAGCTCCATACTTACTCTTTGTGCCTGAACTCTTCCTACACTTTAAAAATTGCAGGTTCAGGTCTATTCAGACATAGATTTACATAGCTACAAATTAGGGAAAATTAGTTTATGTTTGACAATTTGTGGGCTTTATTATTGTTGTTCTTCATTGCCTATAAATGCAGCGATCTTCCACCCATTGTGTGGGAATTCTAGATAGAATAGGATTTGGTGATAACTTGAATAAATGAAAGTGGTCCAAACTATGATCCCACCTTTTTTGAATGAATGATTTTAGCGCCCCTTTGTTTGCACTATCTTCTCTTCCAAAGCCAGATTTAACATTTCAACTTGGTGCATGATGTTTTAAATGGTTTCAACACTAGTCCTTTTGAAATGGTATAGCTCCATCATACCATATGTGTGCCTTCATTGTGTATGCTCTGGCTGTTTTTGTCATGTAGTGTCCATCCATTTTTCCAGTGCTGCATGCACTGCACTTAACATCAATCCTTGATGCACCCTTGGTAATACTTCACACGATGCTATATGTCCTTTCACCCTCCACTAATGCGTATCGTTTACTAGTTACATCCCTCAAACGCAGCAACATGTTGAAAATTCTTACCTTCTTCTACCTATGCCTTATTTATAACAACTTCATTGTTTATTCTTTTCTTAAGCTACTCTCCCAGCATGATATGAACACAAGTCTTGTTTTTCTTTATCATATATCTTGTACGCAAATTTTGATGCACTCATATATGGCGTTAAATATAACTCCTTGCATCGCTAGTTCATATGTGTCGACATATCTCCTTTTTTATGATATGATATGCTATATTGTTTGATATTATCACTTCAAATTATTGCATGGTCTTGAATGCCATTTTTTCTAATACAAAATAACCTAGACTGATCAAATGGGATGACCAGGTCAGTAAGATAGAGTGACATGAGCTGAGTATGGCACAACATCAGTATGGAGGGCGTGTTCCGTACACAGGAGTTTGTGAGATCGGCCCCTATTTCGGGATAGGATAGGGGGAGATCTTGAATTGGTACTTGATGGAGTGGGATATACTTGAGGAGATAGTTGTAGTTTGAGGAATGTCCGGATAGGAGCCTTTTGACATTGAGAACGTTGGAAGACCATGTTTTCATTGGGATCTAGGTGGGGCTCTCTATCATTCACCACGTGTGCAAGATGACTCATTAGAGAATTTTTTAGGTATAAAATGGGCCTCCTAAGGAATATTATAAAATAATAGTGGAAATAATAAAACAATCTTAGATTACATAAAAAAAAAAACTACTTTTTGAACTCATATTTTCAAATTATCTCCCTATGGTTCTATTCAAATTTCGAGTGGGAACGCTCATTGGATGCAAAATTTAATTCCTTATCAAAGAAGTACCCATGTTGCATACTTTAGATGGACCTTGTTACATGAAAAATGAAAAATACATGAAAAAATGTGACAAGGTTCTTGGACTTACCCATTGGAGCCCACACATTTATCACTCTCTTACATCACATACAGTCATAGATTATTTTGTCTCCTAATGCTCTCATCACAAGCAATAGAACCAAAGATGTTCCTCTGAGATAGTTAGACGAAGCATAGTCTATTAGGAGGCAAACTTCCCAGTTGAGGCATATGATGAAGGTGAGAGTTGACTGCAGAGATAACATATATTCTTATTTGGATTTCACACTTAGAAAGGTGTATGCTACGCTTTTGGAAAGACATTCTGGGGAATTATGTGAGCAAGAGATACAATGGATGAGGCTCCAAGTAGTATCAGGGAATGAAAATAGGAGACAGGATGACGAATCTGACTATGGGGTATGGCAGGCATAGTGTAGTTTATCCAACACTCAATTTATTCATGATATATGGCGTCTATATATTGATTGTATGTAGGGATCAAAGATGAGGTATAGATGGATTTCAACAGTTGTCATGCTGCAACATATTTGGCTATGGGATCTAGGGATTTAGTTGGTTGATAGATCACTCTATTTCGTGATGAGTGGAATCATGGCAGAGAGTGATCTAGCCCATTATTCGGCTAACACATGGGAAACCGCTGAGGCCTTCATTATGTGGTTAGGCAGGCTACCCTTATTGTTGTTAAGGATTGAGGCTAACCAAGGAGCTATAGGCTCTAACATCACTAAGTTTCCCTTGTAGGTTTGGCAAGGCTTCGATCATTACCAGTATAGTGGACGAGATCTACAAGAGAGGAGGATCTAGTACAAGCATGATGGGTAGTTATTTATGATTGGAGTGATGCAATGTAAGCACCATGGTATCCTTTTGAGATTAACATGGGACCTTGACATTACAGGGCTTGGAAGATCATCTACCATTAGGGATGAGTTGGTTTGTACAAGGGAAGGTCACTCAGATCTTCCATGGGACCTCAATTTCATGGAGAGCGCTTCGCTCCCAAGTGATTCATTGATATTTTGGAGCACCTCGCTAGCATGGCAGTGTGGTCAATAGGAGGAGGTCATGATTAGTTTGGGTGGACATTGAGGATTGCACCTTCAAGAGTTCACTCTTGATGTACATAGATTTGGTCGGTGGGTAGAGAAGCTTTTCTAGGAGTTGGATGGGATTTTACATTACCAAGATGCTCCACTTATGGGTAGTAGACAAAGGATTGCTGGCATCTATGCCTTGTTGGATAATGAGTGGAGTGAGGGGTACTTCACATTGATAAGGATGGTTCGAGACCCTGATATGATGGGATTTATTTATGTTGAGGTGGCACAACAATGTGAGGTAGTCTAGTGGCACATTTGGTACCCAGGCGTTAGCTAGGCCAGCTTGAGGAGTAGCAACATATTGTGAAATTACAGAAATATCCTTGATATTTCATTACAAAAATTTCGAGATCTAAAACGGTTCTCCTAAGGAATGCTATAAAATGATAATGGAAATAAAAAATAAGATTATATTACATCATCAAATTTTAGAGGGAAAAAAAAAAAGCTACTTTTTCAACTTATCTCCCTATGGTTTTACTCAAATTTTGAGCAGGAGCACTCATTGGATGTGAAATTTAATTCCTCATCCAATGAGTACCCATATTGCATACTTTACATGGCCTCTACCACATGAAAAATTGTGATTGCAATCACATTTTTAATGTATTTCTCATTTTTCATGTAGTGGGTTCCATAAAACATATGAAACATGGGTAATCCTTGGATGCGGAATTAAATTATGCATCCAACAAGTGGTCCCAATCGAAATTTGAGTAAAAGTGTAGGGAGATAAGTTGAAAATACGAGTTGAAAAAATAATCTTTTTACTTTTTTTTTTAATCCAAAAATGGTGAATCATCCTCCATGGTTGAAATTATCATCTTGAATCCTATTAGTTCTTATAAAGTTGATTTTGGTTGTACATTTTTGTTTTGAGGTCCATTTTAGACCTCAAAATTCTCTAATGGTGAGTGTAGAAATTACGAAGGAGTTTGCCCAATTTTGTTGACATTATATAAAAGGTTGATTATAATTAATAAAAAGGGGAAAACATTTTTTATTAGAGAATGACGGAAAATAGTATTTTATTGGAGAATGGCGATAAAATATTATTTTATTGGAAAATGGCGGCAATTATTATTTTATTAGAAAGGGTGAAAAACATCACTTAGTGGAAAGTGGCCCTCACCAATAAAATACTATTAAAAAGGGGGAATCTAAAAGCTTGAAGAGACTCATTGAAAAATATAAAAGGAGGATGGAATCACTGCTAATGATTCATTATATTTGATCATATTGAGGATTTCAAGTGAAATTCCTCACCCTAGTTTCAGTGGACGTCATTGCCACCCTAGTTAATCTCTCTCCAATTTTGGTGGATGAAGGTGCCTCCCTAGTTGGACGATTTTTCAAAGGTTATTGAAGATCTAATTGTGTCTTGCAGGAGTATTTCCAGAATACTTTGTGCAAAAGAAGAAGGTTAAATCTACCATATCCAAGCCCACAATGGATGAGTTTCTCTATATAAAGGGAGTCGTACTCACTCTTTACTATTTTGGTCAAGATTTCTCATTGAGAGGACATGTTTGTCTGGTTTTGGAAGTCAAAATTTCTGATAACCATTGTTGGACGAGTCACTTCTTAAAGGTTGAGTTGGTATGCTGAAATGGGTCGAGTTTAATCTACTGATTAGTGACGAGATTTGTGAGTTATGTCATCATTTTGTCCTGTACGTTGGTTGGTATCCTCTGCAACTATCGTATACATGTATATTGTGGATGAAAAGGGTAATTCCTCTACTGCAACTCTTGGTGTGATTAGATGAAGTAATTTTGGGCATATATCATACTTGTACATCAAGTTATATTATGTCCTATGGCTAAGTTTTAATGTCTTTTTTGGTCAATTTGCTGGCCAAGAGGACTATATATTTGTTGATGCAAAGGGATTCATAATTTTTTTGTAAAAGGGGTTGATTTCATGGCCATCTTGGGTTGTATCTCATGAAGGCAAGACTTGTTAAAAATAACAACAAGAAATGTTAAAAATAGAATCTAGAAATTCCAGTTTAATTTGTCCTTGAATTAAACTGAGAATTAAAATCAAATTCTTTTCTAATAGCAACTTATAAATAGTTAATTAAGTTTAATTAAATTAATTAGCTTATGAATTTTGAGTTGGATGTATTTATGAAGTCATGTATATGCTCTCCCTAAGTTTTAGGGGTCCAATATGAGTTTAATTGTGAGTTGTAATTAGATAACTCAGTTTACTGAGTTATGTTCAGTTAAATTAGTTCCAAACTGTTTGTGGAACTAATAGAGACTTAACAGTCAGTTGGTGCACTAATGCATTCACTAGTGCTACTCCAGTTAACTGAAGACTCCCTCATCAGAAACTCATGCATGTCGATTATGAGAAAGACCCAGTTGTGACTAGAGTGCAGGGACAGTGTACTATCAGTTGTATGATTTACTGAGTTGTATAGATCATGCATGAAATCAAGAACTGGACCTAGTATGTATTGCATAGTTTTGGATGCACTGGATTCCCATTAATATGGGCTATTCATCCATAGGAATTGTGCAAGGAAATAGGGGCTTGGAGAGCAGGAGAAGAGGCTAAGGTTTGGCTTGAGCTTGCTTGTGAGCTTGGAGATTGATCATATTGAGTGTTGGGATTGTTCTTGTGAGAATAAGCCTTGTATTATCATCTTGGATTTTTGATACATACAATACAGATAGTAGGGGTTTTGAGATGTGGCTTTCCCCAGATATTTATTGTGTTATGTGCCATTGATTTATCTTCCTCTTGCTATTATTGTTTTCATTGATCTATTGGCTTCCGCTGGTTGAAAGTAGAAGTAGATTCTTGTCCCGTGCTTTAGTAAATTGCATTAGCTTGTAAATATACATTATTTTCTACAAGACTATTGTAATTACATAAAAGAGGACTAATATTCTAAAGGTTACCATGTTGCAAAAATACACTAGGTTACTTTGCTTCATTATTTCTTGTAAGATCTGTTGTTAAATGAAGATATCACTGTATATTCTTGATATGTATGGTTGATACAATAATGCTCATGTAAGGTGTGTATTTCTGAGTTCACTTTTGTGAAGGAATGATAATGTTTCTTGAGAATATCTTTATGGCTGAAGTGTGTTTTGGTGAACTATGAATTTATGAAGTGAAAGATTAATTTCATATGGATGTTATGGGACTTTATGAATAATTTCTAGGTTGTTGTGTGTTTATTTTGAATTTAATGCATGAGAAGAGAACCTAAAACCAATAGTATATGAATTGTTTCAAAAAACGATGCATTGAAACCAAAGACAAAAATAAGAAATTTCATGGAAGTTCTAAGGTATTCTAGAAAGGGAACATTACAAAGAACCAATTACAAAATTTCTAAAGAAATAGGTGTTGTCCCACAAGAACCAACACCTACCATTCTTGTGGTTGTCACACAAGAACCAATCATAGGATTGCTAATAAATAGGTATTGTCACTGAAGAACCAACCCCTACCATTCATGAGGTTGCAACACAAGAACCAACCTCAAAAGATCCTATTATTGTCACACAAGAACCAACCTCAGGAACCCTATTGTTTTCACAGAAGAACCAATAGTAGATAGAAAAAAACAATTGAAGAAATTATCTGACATGAATTGACTACTACCCCACAAGAACATGTAGCATAACAAGTTGTTTCAGAAGTAGTCTTCCCTAAAATATTCAAAGAAATATAATTCAAAACCAGTAGGAAACTTTACTTATAGTCCTTGGCACACATGTTCAAATATGTTTGTTCTTTCCCATGGGAACCTGTGAAGAACTTTCTATAGAAGATCATATGCTTGCTACAAATTTTATGAACTTCTTAGGTAGGTGCAGGTATGTCCTTCTTTCTATTTTTTTGTTAGATTCATTGAATACTTTAGATTTTTATCTGGAAAACCCATAAGCCTCTTTACTTTTATGTCCTACTTCCCTACCATTTGCTATTTTTTCCAATGATGAAAAAAGCCTTGATTTTTTCATCACAACGCTCCAAGTTTTAAGTTATAACCAACAACAAACCTCCCAGGAATATAGGAGTGTTTTAATTTTTATTTTTGGCATCAAATATACCCTCTCATGTTATATAAATAGGGCAATGGTTTTTCTGTGGAGGAGAGTTGTAATTTCTTTTCCATTAGTAATATATATTCAACAATTTTTTTTTTGGTGTAATTGCATTGTAGTGTGTTGTTGATGCCTCGAAAATCGCTGCAACAACATTGGGGAAACCACCTGGTCCGGACCTTAGTGCAGCTCCTTTTTCGTTTGGGGTAGTGGCTCCGACTGGGGATAATGGGACCAGTTTCCCAGAAATAGATAAATGGGATGAGTGAATGATTTATAGATAACACTAGCGGTGAGCGAAAGGCTAAAACTATTGACAGAAATATAAATAAATGAAACTATCTCAGGAATCTATTGAGCTCTAAAGCGTAGCGTTTGATGTTCTATGTATAAAAGACAAGCATATAGATGACTGTATCTTTACAACATAGGTATTAATTCATTTGAGATTGTTGTGCCTAAATAGTTAAGCAGAGCGATTGAAGTGAAATTACCACACTTTAAACATCTATATCATTATCATACACATGATTAAAAGCAAAGGCACATCACTAAACATCCAATAGTGGAATGAATAAGATCTGCTGTTATAGCGCATGCATATAATCAACGATAGCAAGAATAATTACATAACAATTCATATAAACGGAATGAATTCAGACATAGATAGAAATACCATATGAGCTGCGTGACACTCCCAGATATCAATCGCTATGTGCAGTTCTTCCTTTAACGCAAAAACATTCTTCAATCAACGACAATAGTGCACAATTGCATAAAGAAACTTCCTCATTAAAGTAAGAACAACTGGTCGAGTTTCATAAAAGAATATTGGCTGAAGCACAGTAGTGCAAACTTCAGTCTGTTAAGTCTCTTACAAAATTTTACGACCCTTTCTAAAAACATGAAAGGGTCTATAAATACAATACTAATTTAAATATCTACTAAACAGAAATGCTACTAAATTGATATCAATAACTTTTGATCCTATTTTGGCTAGCGATCTGGCAAGCTGGAAGGTGATTCATCAAGTCGGCTGCTTTCCTTTGAATCTGAGCTGATTTATTGCAAGCATTGGCTCAATTTCTGGAGGTTTGTTGAGGCGCGAACTGAGCTGGGCACCATAGGTGGCATCCTGAATATCGGGAATTATACACCCGATTGCATCTGTTAAACACTTAAGGGTGGCTCTTTGTGTATGTGGCTTAATTAGGAAGAGCCAATATGCATCCAAGCTTAAACTATTAACCCCGGCGATTAATCTTCCCTTTTCTTCTAACTCAGGATAACATGATTGCTCCAATGTATTTGTTGTTGTCATCTTTCCTGGTGTACATTGGGAAATCATATTTTCCAAGTAGAGAGTGTTGTTGACTAAATCAATTAGATTGCTAGAAGTTGATCTACATCTTGAAGCCGCTCTCTCTGCTTTCATCACCTGAGTGTGCCATTCTGTGAAAAGTATATCCTTATATGTTTCGAGTATCCTGGGCAAATTTGCTGCTTTTCCCTGATCAGAATCTTGCCATTAAAGATGTGCAGTAATGGCCTCATCGGCTTGATTTAATTCATCCCTGGCTTTCTCTACCTGCTCATTTATAGATATAGTTAACTCGCACAGTGGCTCAGCTTTAGCGATCTGTTGACACAAGAGTTTAACCTGAGATATTAGTGCATTGTTTATTAATGATGCTTCTTTTCTGAACTCTGCCACTTGCGAAGCCCATTTTATCTTTTCTAGCTGTGATGACATTTGAGCGATTTTCTCATCTTTGGTTTTCACCATTTGTTCATTCGCCGCTTTCAACTGTTCCAATGCCTCTGTCAATTCTTTCTGTTTTTGGATCGCATTTTGGTCGATCCTTTGCTTTTCCGCTTGCAATTGCTGGTTTAATTGATTATTCATTTGCTGTTGTGCCAACAACTGCTCCTCTGCTTACGCTACCTTCTGCTTTGTCTCGGCCAATTCTGTCTGTAATGTAGAGATTTCTTGGTCCTTATTCTTCGATAGAAGGCTTACCTCTGATGCTTTGTCGATTGTTGCTGCCGAATAGGCTCCAGCATACTGTGACAACTTCGTTAGGTCATCGGAGGGGTCCAATTTCTCCTTCCATACTACATTACCCGTGACTATTTGCTCTGGAAAGATAGAAGGTTGATCAATCCTTCGTCTTTTCCTTGATCGCTTTACAACTGCTCTATGCCTCGGGCTGTAGAAAACATCCAATGGAGGAATATCTTCTATCTGCAGAATGATTTGATCAGTGGGATCTTTTGGAATTATCTCAACATCCTTAGACTTAGGTGGGCCGCTGGTTCCCCTTAGAACCTGAGGTGAAGTGTCGTCTTGCATGTCGTTGGTTTTAGAAGTGTCTGTATCTTTTGAGCCTTTTATTCCACTGATGATAGAATCAAACTGCTGCCATTCCTGGAGAAATTTAGGGTCTGTGGTAGTGCCCACATTGGTATCAGTGGTGGTCTGTTGCCTTTTCTCAGTTTGAGACTCCTTTTGTACTTGTTCCTGTTCTTTCTTCTTATGCTCCTCCTGTTCCTTCCGTTGTTTATCCTCATGCTCTTTCTTTAGTTGTTCTTCCTGCTCCTTCCTTTGCTTTTCCTCCTGCTCCTTATTATGATCTTTTGTTATAGCAGGAGTTTCTTTTAACTGTTGTCGACCAGGCTCGCTTGACGCTGTCGCTGGGGTCGTCGCTAATAAATCTAGAGGCAGAGTTTGCAACCTCTGTTCTCTAAGTTTATTGAACTCAGTCAACCCTTCATCATTATATTTCATCTTAGCGAGTTCTTTAGCCTGACCTATGGTTTCAACTGAAGTGAACAGGTCATCAAACATATCTTCCTGATGCTCAAACTTTGTCAATTTGGCTTGTTCTAATGTGGCATAGGCAACTAGCTTTGGATCAAATGTCCTGTTTGGGATTGTGGCCAGAGCTAAAGATTGAATCTTTGTGGCTTCCTTTTCTGCATGTTTGAGATCATGCAACGTAAAGACACCATACTTCAAGGGAAAAGAGGGCCAACCTCTTTTCTTTTCTCTTTTGAGAGTCTGTGTAGTACTCTCAGCCATAATCTGATATGTGATTTCTCTTGCTAGCAGCTTATTTGGAACATATAAAGGGAGAACATGTGGGTTGGCTTGGCTACCGTAAACTCTGATATAGGTAAATTTCTCTTC
>APFE030483951.1:20625-81119 GCA_000404065.3 Pinus taeda | reverse complement strand
AACTATTACTTTTGTGTGGGTTTTTAGAAGGAAGGGTCTATAATGTTTGACTGCTTTAAACACAGCAAAGGCTTGTTTTTCCACATCGGAGTAATTCAATTTGGCACCCTGAAGATTTGAGCTAAAAAATGAGATGGGTGCCTCCAAATTGTGATCATTTAGTTGCGTAAGTACTGCAGCGTATGAAGCATTGGATGCGATAGTATACAATGTGAAAGGATTAGAGAAATTGGGAGTAATTAAGGAGGGGGCGTTGATAATGGATTGCTTTATCAAATCAAAAGCTTCTTTTTCTACTAATCCCCACTTAAAGACTGCATTTTTCCTAATCATTGCCTGGAGGGGCAAAATAATATGAGAAAAATCTGGTACAAATCTTTTAACAAAATTAATCTAACCAAGAAAGGACTGCATCAATTTCTTATTGTGCAGGAATGGGATCTCAGACTTTGATCCGATCAGGATCGATATAAATGCCATCCCGAAATACAATAAAACCCAGGAGTTTCCCTTGATCAAGAGCAAAGAATGACTTTTTAGGGTTAAGAGAAATTCCATACCTTTTACACCTTTGAAAGATTTGGTTTAAGTCATGTAAATGATTAGACCTTTCTTTAGAAAATACAGTTATGTCGTCTAGGTAGACGACCATTGTTCGATTAATCAATCCCCTAAAAGCTATATCCATAGCTCTTTGGAAAGTCGCTCCTGCATTTATAAGTCCAAAAGGCATCTTTTGATATGCGTATGTCCCCCATTAAGTTCTAAATGTAGTTTTAAGCTGGTCATCAGGATGAACCAAGACTTGGTTGTATCCTGAAAAACCGTCTAGAAAGGACATCAATTCAGAACCTGCTACTGATTGGAGTATTTGCTCCATAGTAGGCAATGGGAAATTGTCTTTCAAACTTGCTCTGTTCAGATTCCTAAAATCAATACAAATTCGAATGTCACCATTCTTTTTCCTGACAGGCACCATATTAGAAACCCAGTTGGAATGTCGGACTGGAAAGATAATCTTGGCTTTAAGGAGTTTGTTAAGCTCCGACTTAATCTGGATTTCCAAATTTGGGTGTATTTTCCTTAACTTCTGCTGAATGGGTTTTTGATCTGGAAGCATTGGAATAGTATGTTGGATAATAGATGTGTCATAAGTATTTAAGTCATCATATTTCCAAGCAAAAACGTGTTTATTTTTTCTTAACAGTCTAACAAATGCTTCTTTCTCTTCTACAGAAAGTCCTAATCCTAAATTCACATTCTGAGGAGCTTGGTCAGTACCCAAATTTACCAATTCAAACCTTAGGGTGGAGCTTTGGATCTTTGTATTAGTTACAGGTTTAAACCTGTCTTTTATATCGTAAAGATCTTCAAGTTTTACCACAGGCTTAGGAATTGCGTTTTCTTGAGGTGTTTCCTTTATTTGGGAGTCATGATCATCCTCTTCAATGATTTGGTTGTCATAAGACTTTTCAGAAGCTAAAAATTGTAAAATATCATCGTCATGATTAAATACTCTCCAATTAGTGATGTTGTCAGGAATTGAAGGCCTGAAAATCAACTCTACAGAAAATCTATCAGGGCTGTAGTCTTCTGAAGGTAGGAGCCTGGAGGCTATATTGGCTAGTAAGTCGGCAGCTGAATTCTGGGACCGAGGAATGGAGGAAATGTTGAATGCTAAGAAATGTGAGGTAAGGTCTTGCACAAGCGATTGGTAATGCTTAAGGTGATTGGAAAGGCAATGAATTGCGTTTCTAGCCTGTTTGACAATGATTTCAGAATCGCTGAATACTTTTAGATATTGCACTTTAAGGCCGATCGCTTTATATAAACCCTGAACTAGGGCTTCATATTCGGCTGTGTTGTTAGTGCATTCGAATTCTAATCTGCAAGACAACATTTTCTTTTCCCCATGTGGACTAACCAAGATGCATCCTGCTCCTGAGCCTTCACTTGACTTGGAGCCATCAAAATACAAAGACCAAAATAAAGGAGTATTAACAGTTATATTTATAGTTTTGTCTTCATCATTGAAACACCTAGACTTATCTTCTTGTGAAAAGTTTTCAATCTGAGATGTAAAATGATTGACTGAGAAAGGGGAGGGTTGGGCAACAAAGTTTCCAAAGAATGATTCTGATGAATAATTGCCCAAAATGTTGTTGTTGAAAGCTACGGGATGGTTTTCTTTTTCAAAATCGGTAACTGTATGGGTCATATGTTTTTCTCGGTCAATCTTTATTTGATTTGGCTTACCTTTATAAGGAAGCCACATGTGTGACCAGTCAGTAGAAATATACCCATGCAATTTTTCGGACCAATCTCTACTCAAAATCAAACCGTAAAACTCAGGTATATCGGCTATTAGAATGTCAATCCTTTGTACTATTCTGGGATTAGCAGACAACTTGATAGTTACGGAATTAATTTCTCCGACAACCTGTACCTTAGTTCTGTCTAATTGAACAATATGGATGGCAGACTTCTGGGGCTCTATGTTCAATTTGGTACAAACTGAAGCTGGCATTATGTTAGAAGATGCCCCTGAGTCAATTAAACAGTTGTGCAGGTTTCTGTTGTAGATTTCATAAGTCAGAAGAAATGGTGGAGTATGAGAACTTGACCTGTCCCCAATTAGGACTGAATCTGTAGCTTCAACCATACCTGGAGGGGATTGGCCTGAATCATTAGCAGCTTTTGAACTAGGAAGTGGAGTAGAGGGAACAGCATTCAGTTCTTTAAGAAGTAATTTTTGTTGATGCTTTAGCTTGCTAAGCTCAAACATAGTTATGTTTGCCTTAGTTTTCTTCATGTCATCAACAATGTTGTATTCCATTGAATCGGATACCACTAACGTCTTAGATGTTGAAGGGGAATTAGAAGTTGAAGGCTGGTTTTGAGGGACTACTGCAGGTGATTTCTTTGGAGGTACTTTTTCTTTTGTTGTAGCAGCACCTGCACTCCTTTTCTTTGAAGTCGCCTGGGCAGGTTCAGAAGTACTTTTACTTCTGGTGGTGACTGGGAAGGATTCTTCTTCATTATCAGTATCAGAATTGGGGAGTATGAAATCCCACATTCCATGACACTCAGCTACTTCTTCTTCATCGTCAGTTGGTGGGGTTACCTCTTCTTCTTCCTCTTCCTAGTCTGAATCTGCATTAGATATGACATTAGGTGGCTTTGTTTCAGTTTTCTTATAAGTCCTAAAAGGTCTTTTGTTTGAAGTTTCGGCCACCTGTTTCTTTATGTCAATCATTTCGTAGGACAATGTTTTCAGGACCTTTTGCAGTCCCTCCATGTCATATGGATCTTTTGGGCTTTTCGTCTTGGAGTCTTCTTTAAAAGAAACTTTTTTAGCTTTTCTGTCTTCCAAGGCAGCTTTCTTTTCTAAATAATTGATGCGTTTTTCCACATCAAGTGCTTCTTTCATATTTTCTGCTAAGGTAGGTTTCCCAGCCCGATCTACAAAAATGGCTATATTGGCAGGCAGGGCAGTGATATACCATTCGCTTCAGATTTGTTCACTTGGTTTGGAAGCTGTAGGGATTTTGTTGAGGAGTTTATTGAAGCGAGCATTAAATTCCTTAATCGGTTCCCTATGCTCTATTCTTAGGTTGGAGAGATCGTTTATTAAAGTTGCCAAAGACCTATCATCTCCGTACTTAGTAAGAAACTGCTCTTGGCATGTATCCCAACTGGTAATGGAACCAGAGGGTAGAGAGAAATACCAGGATCCTGCTGATCCTTGCAAAGTATAAGGGAAAAGTCTAACAACAACATCTTCTTGTGTTACCCCTTTCAAGTTGACCGACAACATGAAATTGTTAATGCGTTCTTCGGCCTGAGTTCCATCATCTGGATTAAATTTGGGGAGCCATTTTTCAGGAGCATCTGGTAAAGGATGCAATGGTGCAGGCATATTGACTGCACCAGGCCTGGTCCATGGATCTACCATTGTTATAGTACCAGTAGTTGATACTAGTATTGGGATTCCGGATGTATGGGAAGTAGATGATATTGAGGGGTGAGCAGATTGAGATGTTGAGGCTTCTGTTCCCTGGTGGACAACAATATGTAATGGAGGGGTGGGTGGTTGACTTTGTAGATGGGGAGATGAAATGGATGATGTGGATGAAAGTTCTCCACTATTAGACCCTTCAGTATGTTTCTTGGCCCTTTTCCTTTCGGGTAAAGGGAACTCAATGGGTTCGATACCAAGCTTTCCACTTTGAAGTCTGGTAAGTGGATGAGATAGATTGAACTGTGAAGTCGCACTGCTTTGTGATACTTTAGATTTTTGTGGCAAAATTGAGAAGGTCTGAAGTTTGTGGATAAGAGACTAGACTTCAGGGGATTCAAGACTCAATTGTTCTGGAGTATGATGGCTGTGAGCAGTGGTAGTTGATTCCTGTTCTTCTTGATTGCACGTTGGAGAACCAACATGCGATTGAGAATAACTAGGAGAATTGGAGGGAGAATTACTCTTAGAATGGCTTGCAGATTTGGGTTTGCTTTCCATTCACAGTCAGGGCCGTCCTTCTAGCGCCAAAAATGTTGATGCCTCAAAAATCGCTGCAACAACATTGGGGAAACCACCCGGTCCGGACCTTAGTGCAGCTCCTTTTCCGTTTGGGATAGTGGCTCCGACTGGGGGTAATGGGACCAATTTCTCAGAAATAGATAAATGGGATGAGTGAATGCTTTGTAGATAACACTAGTGGTAGGCGGAAGGCTAAAACTATTGACAGAAATATAAGTAAACGAAACTATCCCGGGAATCTATTGAGCTCTCAAGCGTAGCTTTTGATGCTCTATGTCTAAAATACAAACATATAGATGACTGTATCTTTAAGACATAGATATTGAATCATTTAATATTGTTGTGCTTAAATAGTTAAGCAAAGTGATTGAAGCGAAATTACCACACTTTATACATTCATATCATTGTCATATACATGATTTAAAAGTAAAGGCACATCATATAAACACCCAATAGTGGAATGAATAAGAATACTTACATAACAATTCACATACACAGAATGACTTCAGACACAGATAGAAATACCATATGAGCTGCTTGCCACTCCCAGATATCAATCGCTATGTGTAGTTCTTCCCTTAATGCATAAACATTCTTCAATGAACGACAATAGTGCACAATTGTATAAAGAAATTTCTTCATTAAAGTAAGAACGACTGGTCGAGTTTCATAAAATAATAAAGGCTGAAGCACAATAGTGCAAACTTCAGTCTGTTAAGTCTATTACAAAATTTTACGACCCTTTCTAAGAACATGAAAGGGTCTATAAATACAATACTAATCTAAATATCTATAAAACAGAAATGCTAATTAAACTGATATCAATAACTTTTGTTGCTATTTCGGCTGGCGATTTGGGGAGCTGGAGGATGATTCATTGGGTCGGCTGCTTTCCTTTGAATCTGAGTTGATTAATGGCAAGGATTGGCTCAATTTCTGGAGGTTTGTTGAGGCGCGAACTGAGCTAGGAAGCATAGGTGCCGTCTTGGATGTCGGGAATCATACACTCGATGGCATCTGTTAAACACTTGAGGGCAGCTCTTTGTTCATGAGGCTTAACTAGGAAGTGCCAATATGTTTCCATGTTTAAACTATTAACTCCGGCGATTAATCTTCCTCTGCCTTCTAACTCTGGATAACACGTTTGCTCCAATGCATTTGTTGTAGTAATCTTTCCCGGTGTACACTGGGAAATCATGTTTGCTAAGTAGAGAGTGTTGTTAACTAGATCAACTAAATTGCTAGAAGTTAATCTACATCTTGAAGCTGCTCTCTCTAACTTTAACACCTGAGTGTGCCATTCCGTGAAAAGTATATCTTTATGAACCTCAAGTATCCTGGGCAAATTGGAGGCTTTTCCCGAATTCGAATCTTGCCATTCAAGATATGCGGTAATAGCCTCATCGGCTTGATTCAAGTCATCCCTAGCTTTCTCTACCTGTTCATTTATGGTTGTAGTTAATTCACAGAGTGGCTCCGCTTGAGCGATTTGTTGACACAAGAGTTTAATTTGCGATATTAGCGCATTATTTATCAACGTTGCTTCTTTCCTGAACTCTGTTACCTGCGAATCTCCTTTTATCCTCTCTAGTTGCAATGTTATTTGAGCGATTTTCTCATCCTTGGTTTTCACCATTTGTTCATTCGCTGCTTTCAACTTTTCCAATGCCTCCTTTAATTCGT
Organism: Pinus taeda; assembly: GCA_000404065.3. NCBI lineage: Eukaryota > Viridiplantae > Streptophyta > Pinopsida > Pinales > Pinaceae > Pinus > Pinus taeda. Next base: position 74,896 of record APFE030483951.1, on the reverse strand, counting down.
TCTGTTTCTGGATCGCAGCCTGATCAATCCTTTGTTTCTTTGCTTCCAATTGCTGAGCCAATTGATTATTTATTTGTTGTTGCGCCAACAACTGCTCGTATGCCTGCGTTGTCTTCTGTTGTTGTGCCGCTAACTGCTCCTCCGCTTGCATTACCCTCTGTTTTATCTCGGCTAATTCTGTCTGTAATGTGGAGATTTCTTGGTCTTTATTTTTTAATAAAAGACTTACCTCCGATGCTTTGTCGATGGTTGCAACTGAATAGGCTCCAGCGTACTGTGACAGTTTAGTTAAATCATCGGAGGGATCCAGTTTCTTCTCCCATACTACATTGCCCGTGACCGTTTGTTCTGGAAAGATAGAAGGTTGATCAAGCCTTCGTCTCTTCCTTGATCGCTTTACCACTGCTCTGTGCCTCGGGCTGTAGAAGACATCCAATGGCGGAATATCTTCTACTTGTAGAATGATTTGATCGCTGGGATTTTTCGGAATTATCTCAATATCTTTAAATTTAGGTGGGCCGCAGGTTCCACTCAGAACCTGAGATTAAGTATCATCCTGCATTTCGCTGGTCTTAGGAGTATCGGTACTTTTTGAGTCTTTTCCTCCACTGATGATAAAATCAAACTTCTGCCATTCCTGGAGCAATTTGGGGTCTGTGGTAGTACCCACATTGGTATCGGTGGAGGTCTGTTTAGTTTGAGACTCCTTCAGCAATTGTTCCTATTTTTTCTTTTGTTGCTCCTCCTGTTCCTTTCGCCGTTTTTCCTCCTTCTCTCTTCACTATTTATCCTCCTGCTCTTTCTTTAACCGTTCTTCCTGTTCCTTTTTCTGCTTTTCCTCTTGGTCTTTCCTCTATTGTTCCTCCTGCTCCTTGTTATGATCCTTCGTTGTAGCGAGAGGTTCCTTTGTCTATTGCTGACCCGACTCGCTTGATGATGCCGCTGGGGTTAGCGCTAATAAATCTAGAGGCAGAGTTTGCAACCTCTTCTCTCTAAGTTTATTAAACTCAGTTAACCCTTCATCATTGTATCTCATCTTGGCGAATTCTTTGGCTTGTCCTATTGATTCACTTGAAGAGAACATGTCATCGAACATATCTTCTTGATGATCAAACGTTGCTAATTTGGCATGTTCCAATGCAGCATAGGCAGTTCGCTTTGGGTCAAATGCTCTATTCGGGATTGTAGCCAGAGTTAAAGCTTGAATCTTTGCGGCTTCTTTTTCCGCATGTTTGAGATCATGCAGGGTAAAGACACCACATCTGAAGGGAAAAGTAGGCCAGCCTCTTTTCTTTTCCTTTTTGAGAGTTTGTGTAGTACTCTCAGCTGTAATCTGATATGCAATTTCCCTTGCCAGCAATTTATCAGGAACATATAAGGGGAGACATGAGGGTTGGCTTGGCTGCCAAACACTCTAATATAGGTAAAATGCTCTTCTCCAAACCAACTAGCCACTGCTGGCAAATCAAAGGAGGCTAGGTAGGAGATCCTTGAAATGGGTTTATCAAAAATTGAATAATAAATGGGAACCATGAATCCATTACAAATCTGAATACAAGTTTTTTTAGGACACTTCCACACTGCGATGATAAATATGATGGGCGAGGTCCTGTGAGTCCACCTCCAACCAGAATAGGGAATTCAGAATTGAAACATAAGGTATCTAGGATATATGCACTATAGTAGAATGGGGGAATTTTCCTCTCAGTGACTATAGTTTTATTCCTAAAGTCACGAACAGCTACTGCTAGCTTATCTGAAAGGATAGTAGCCCAATCCATAACCATGCTGTTTACTGCCGCCTCCATAAGAGGAACCATTTCAATGGTAAAACTGGCAGAGTCGTGTAAACCACATAATCTACACATCATTATACCCGCATAGCAATAAGGAGAAGCCAAAGAAGCGACCGAGTACTTACCGGAAGATTCATGCTTGTGTTTGTTTGGATTTTGCCTCCAATCCTTGATAGGTTCGGACTCAATCTCATTCTCGCTCGCAAACTTCTCCAAGAAGGCGTTGTTGTATATCTTCTCCGGTTCGGGCAAATGATACATTTGCCTCAGGTTTTCTGGCTTGAACGATCCAAAAATCCTTCCATCCCTTGTGCTAAAAGTTCTGTCCATGATGGGGATTTCTTCAATCGCCCATCGCACAACGTCTGTATATGGGAGAATTTGCTCCCTGGCTGCTATCCTATGGAGGAAAGAATCAGCCAAATTCTTGAGAGTACAGTCCGACTTCTTTAATGAATCCACGGTAGCTTCTGCTACCATCTGCTTTGGTTTCTCGGCCTCAATTAAGTCATAAGTTCCTTGCCAAGTCACTCTGGCGAGGCCTGTGCATGTTGTATCCGATATTAGGCCTTTCTTGCTATTTGCAGCGGCTTGTCCTGCGACTGGTGGATTGGAAGCACCTGCAGTCTTCTTAGACTTCTTACCCATCATGCCCGAACTCCTGTCTATGACTGAATTCTACACAAAGAGGCAATTTGGCGTAACACAGAGAGATAGCGATAAAACTTGCAATTGATAGCAAATGAACAGATGCGCAGCAATATATTCAGCTTTTAAAACGGGCGCAGAGATAATCTATGGAAATATTTTAGGACATGAATCCATTAAATGGCCGTATAAAACCTGCCACCTTATAAATGCCCATTATATCATTATTCAGTCGAGGGATCTCATTAAGCATGCAATGGACGTATTGGCGGCCGAGCGGGAGTGATTATGCCTTAAATATGAGTAAATTGAGCTTTCCAATCACTTTAACGGCTTTCTATTGAAAACCGTGCCTTATCGCATCGCATCGAGGATTATAACAAGTCCACCTTTACAATGTGCCTCGAATATCGCCGATCGCCGATTGCGATATCGCATCGGTGAAAGGCTTATGTGTAATAAGGCTCAAACAAGGGGACCCGCCGATTGCCGATCGCCGATTGCGATATTGCATCGGCGAAAGGCATATGTGCAATGTGACTCAAACGAAGGGGACCCGCCGATTGCCGATGGCCGATAGCTCATCGCATCGGGGGTATTGATATGGGGCGCTTTTGGTTATGCATTGGAAATCGCCAAATGCGATATCGCATCGGTGGAAAGCCTTGTGCCATTTTATATGTCCCTCATGTCATTGTGATATGTGATCTTGCGATCGCTTTATCGCAATGACCGAGATTTGCTTTATTTCTTTTAAATGGATATTGCTTTAAAAAGGGTTTTTTATAAAGCGCTCATTTGATTGTCGGACCTTTTGTTAAGTAAAAGTATTGATATCAACTTTATTTTAAAGGGACCCATTTCACATTTTAATGTTTTATGAATAAAAATAACATGAAATGGGGGGTTGTTTGTAGAGCACAACACACGCTTGTGTTTTCATCTATATTGAATTTCAGTTCTTTATTTTCCAAATTGAACAAACGCATGTCGAGATGCATTTATCATATAATGAAATTTTATTTTTGCGAAGAACATCAACCATCCAAGAGCTTGTTAGTGATGTAATACAACTCTTATTTTCCAAATTGAACAAACAAATATCGAGATGCTTTTATCATATAATGAAATTGTATTTTTGGGAAGAACATCAACCATCCGAGAGCCTATTAGTGATGTAATACAACTCCATAAATGTGTGGGGATTCATTGAATCCCCACAAATCAAGTTTGATTTATATTAGAGAATAAATATTGAAATTTTATGGATATGTGGGAGGGAAAAGCACTGGAACATTGTAAATTCTTCTAGGGGTGGAGGCAATGGTTTTTTTAAGAAAGACAAAAAAAAAATATTGTCTTTTAGGTTTGGAGTTGAGAGTTGTTTCTATAGGAGATCAAAACTTTGTTTCTATTGGATATTAGAACAATATTTATAATGGGAATCTAAATTTTATTGTTTTAAGGTATATGTTTTCATTAGCCCATCCTATTGTTAATTTCTTGGTTTGAGTCTTTACTTGCAGGTTGGTAATTTTTTGCAAGAGTGTGTTCCAATGGAGTATTTCAGATTTGATCATGTAGCAGCCTAAGGACTCTACATCATTTTGGTACCAAAGCACCTAGAAAATAGCCCTGAGGAGACTTCATTTGAACTAGGGAAGGAGGGGCAGGTCGAAGGTAGGCTTAAGATGTAATGAGGAGGAAGCATTGCTCAGGAGGTTTGTTGTGATTAAGGCTAGATAATAGTCAAATGAGTTGGAGAAAGAACAAAATAATTCCCTAGCTGTTGTTGGAGTAATCAACCCCATGGGAAGGTTGATAGAGGAAATCTCAAAACAGGGAACCAAGGTGAAGGCCATGGTTTCAAACTTAAAGGGTGATTTGGACCCTGATTTTCTAATAGATTTGTTGTGGGAATTAAAGAGGTATTCTGATATGGATAACATAGATGAAGATGAACCTGTTCATTATGAAAAGGATGAAGTTGGATGTTGCCTTATGGTGGGATAACCTGTAGAATACCCAAAATAATCGAGGTGAAGAGAATCATGTTATGGCCCAAGGCTCTAAAAGAGTTGAAGGCTAAATTTTTTCCTTCAAACTACTTTCATGATGTGTTAAAAAAAATCAAAAGTTGAGACAAAAGGAGCTATCTGTTAAGGAATAAACTAAGTTTTTTATGAAGCGACAAATAAGAGAAAACCTGAAGGAAGATAGTGAACAATCGACTGCTAGATATGTCAATGGATTACGATTCCAATTTCAAGATGAACTGACTTTAGTCAAGCTTCACTCAGTGGATGAAGCATATCAATATGCTTTGAAAAGCAAGGAGAAATTGTCTTGGAGTAAGGATAAGATAGTGGGTAGAGAAAAAATCAACACACCCTTTCAGGATGCTCTTCAAAACATACCAAGAATGAACGACCTGAAGATGACTAGGAAGAAAGGCCAAAATCTAGAGGAAGAGGGAGTTTTATAGGTAGAGGAAGTGGATAGGGATCAGGCTATTGAGGACCATTAAGGTGCTTTATATGTGATGAAGAGCACAAATAAATATAATATTCACAAAACCATAAAAAAACATCAATTTTATAAGAGGATTTTATGGTTCAAGAAGTCGAAGCATAAGAGGGGGAGACCTTAATGTTGCAAAGGAATATGATATCGAGAAAGAAGGATAACTTAAAAGCTGATTGGAGGAGGAAGAGCGCTTTTTGAAGTAAATACAAGTGCCATGACAAAGCATGTAAAGTAAGTGTTGGTGGGGGATCTACTAATAATATGGTATGTACTAAGATGGTAGAAAAGTTACAACTTGCTTGCATTCATAAGTCCAATCCCAACGAAATTAGGCTTGTTTGAAAAGGAATCATAGTGTTCTTGTTTGTAAATCTTATTTGATTTCTTTTAAGATATGTTTACCTTATGAAGACAATGTATCATGTGACGTAGTCCCAATGGATGCATGTCATTTTCTATTAGGAATACCTTGGATATATGATTGGGAAGTTGTCCACTATGGCCTAGAAAACACATATGAAGTTTGACATGGTGGGAAAAATCATCCCTTGAAGCCATGGAAAGGAGAAGAGGTGACTAAAATGACATCATTGTCACTTGTGACAATGGGCTATAAGAACTTTGTTAAGAAAAATAAGGGGTGAATACGGTTACCTGCTATGACCAAAAGAGAGAAGGGCATTGGTGGCTTGAGGGGGCCTGACCCAAGTTCAGCGTTAATTATCCAAACAAATCCCTACATTATTGGCCCTTTTAGCATCATCCCGTGGAACACGGTCTGAAGTGGCACCCGAAGCAGTATGGGGGGATGCTGGAACCAAGCTTCCACACCCTGAGATGGTCGTGATGTCGTTTGATTCCCTCTATTCCTACCTTCACGTGGGTTACCTCACTCTAGGGCCTGCAAGATGAGCCCTCTATTCCAACCTTTAGTACCTCTGTGAAAGGATACTATCAGCCTTCATGCAGCCCTAGCCTGCTACTCAGGTAGTTTCATGCTGCTAAGGTAGCGAGCTATAAAAATTCCCTAATTAATCTAAGTGACTTGCTTATCTTTTCAAACAATTGTAGTTAACACCAAATAAATAGATATTCATAAATGTGTTCAATTATTCAATGTAACTGCGGTCATTCGCGCATCATATAAGCACAATAGAGGAAATTCATACATAAAGTATTAGATGCATCAACAGAACAAAGACAAAGAAATTGTAGAATATCTCTCTTTATTAATATCTTCCAAATGTTTAGAGACTATGTCCACCTTGTGCACACAGCTATAGGGGTCCATGCACTCAACTACAGACTTCTACCCTAGGCCTCTGCACACTCAGTTGCACAACCTCTACCTACGCTTCAACCAAAGACTTAGACTTCTTACTTCAGAGCTACAACTCTCTTACATATTGTCTCCTTAAAACTAATTAGAGCTTAGCTATTTTTATACAATCCCATGGTCCACAGACCATGGGTAGATCTCTTACAGCCGACTTTAGTTTACAAAACTAAGGGCGAACTACAGTTTATGACACATAATACCTTCATGATCCGCAACCACAAAATGTGGAGTCTTTACATTTTTATTACAAAATTTGACTCAAACATGGGCTTTTAGCCCCAAAATTGCCCCTGGGGGATCCCGCTCTAAACAGGTCCCCAACAAAAACATCATGAATCGCCCTTGAGTCACACGATAGGTATAGAAATATTTACGTGAAGCCCATCTAGCTCAACCCATATGACTGCTACCTCGGCCATCCACTAAGCTACCGTCTACTTCATATATTCCACTACCTTCTCGGTGAATGCTCTTGCGCTGTTAGCTTGGAGCTTTTGTTGTGTCTCTTGAAGAGTTGCAAGCTTGCCTTCAATATTTTATGTGACTGCGTCAACTTCCTCCAACTAGGGCTTTAGTCATGCCTTCAACACTACTTCCTTGTGTAGCGCTACATCCACCTATTCCTTTAGCTGCTTGGCCTCTTGCAGTGTGGCTAGCCTTTATGTCAGCGTGACAATTTGTGATGTGCCCTTAACTTCATAGCATTGTTGTAGCTTGTATGCTTTCATCTCTAGCCTTTATACATTTGGGTCCTCCTGCAAGCTTGTCAGGACCTCAAATGATTACTCGAACAACTATGTGTAGTCTGCTACTGCACTTTCCACCGCTGCGACTGCCTCTATGACATCAGTTGCCCACTATTCCTTTACTTCTGGTCATGTGGAGAGTTGGGCCCTTAGTTGTATCTCTGTAATTTGCAGGTTCAAATCTAGCTGAACTTGCACCATCTCTGTTCGAGTGTCGTGCACCCTGTGGCCAACTTGAGGATGCGGACCTCGACTGGCTCTTCCTCCATAATGGCCAACTCTAGGACCATTCTGCATGCCTCCTCAACGACCTGCATGATCTTCTTGCTCTGGTTGGTCACCTCGGTCTCAGCAGCAATGGCATCATTTCTCTGTAAGGCCATCTGTTCATTGTAGATCTGATTTTTGTTGATCACCTAGAGGGCATGGTGCTCACAGGCCCTCACTTCTGCAATTAATCCATCCTACAAGAGGTGGAGTGCTTCGCGTGGAAGAAATGCCAAGTTCATGGTCAGTGCTCCATCCAATTGCACTATCACACTGGAATCCTTCGTGCGCAGCATATCGGCAGCCTCTGAAGTGTCGATAGCCAAGCTGGAAGACGTCGTACCAACCTGCGACACGCAGGTCTGCAACTCCTACAACCTAGTCTAGATAGCCCCTAGAATGATTTGCTACTGCTGTTCAAATTTATGCAGGGCCTCCGCAGTGACATATCTGATTGTGTCACTAATATCATGTAAGTCATCACTCGTTGATGTGATAAGGTCCAATGAGGTCTTGGTCGCCTTCGATTTCTTTTTGGGCCCTCCCTTCTCTAGCTCTTTCTGGCGTTTAATGCGAGCAGACATCTGCTGAGGGTCCGTGTTGTGTTGTTCTGTGTCTTCATCTTCTATTGCAGGTGAAGGAAACTGTGTGCCTTCATCAGAGCCATGCTTACTTTCCTACTTTTCTACTTGGTCCACCTATCTACTTACTTGCCTACTTTTCTGCTTATTTCGCCTTGGCCTTCTCAGTGGTCTCCTTTTTCCTCTTCCTGATAAGCTATGCCATTTTCAGATTGGTCTCCTCCTTCTTCTTCTGCATGGCGGACTTGCTTCCACTCACTCCCAAGTCCGTGGTAGTGTGCCACTCCACTGGCCATTAATCAAGCACTATATCGATGGCAACATGTGTGGCTAGGTATGGTAAGTCACGACACTTTTGCGCAGGGTCCTTCCACACCTTGATTGATACTCAATGGAAATCAACTTTAAACTTGGCATAGCTCTGTAGGTTAGTGTACACTATGGGCAACAGTCGCGGCTTGCGATTGATGGCCATCCTGATATCCATTTCCATAAAGATCCAGAAGATCTTGTTGTCCTGAACTCACTACGCATCCTTGGTCACCCACAGCGAAGTGTACTTTCCTGCTTCAAGGAGGTCTAGCACGACCGAAGGGAATTGGATCTCCTTTGGTAGCTCCCATGATAACAGGACAATCGAGTGAGCGCATTAGAGTGACAATTCTGCATCACCTTCCATGCAAGGATCTACATTACTACCTTCACAGTGGGGTCGCAGATGTTGGAGATATCCTACTCACGCAGCTTCTTCACCGACTTAAATTTCTTCTTCATTAAATTTGCGAGAGCTTGCTCGCCACCCTTGCCACTGAAGATCATCATTGTATTCTCACCTATATATGAAATGCGTGTTATCTAGTGAAATAACATATCTATGATGGGTATCGAGTCCTCTAGCCATAGACATCCGTCATGCACCAAGCACAACAGCTACTTGATGACCAAAACTATCATCGGCGTGCGGTTATAGTGCAGCACCCAGAGTAGGTTAAGCAATCCTACCTTCTCTACAGCTTTGAGCCACCTCCATGGCTCCAACTTGGTCATTCCCGAATTTGTGTCTATGATGTGGTGCATCAGTTGCTCGATCGCCAGGTGCAGGAATTTCTCGTGGTCTGCCAAGTCCCAATCTTCAAGCTTCAATATCGGCACTTGGGCCAAGAATGGACCATCGAAAGAAATTTCATCTGGTAGTAGAGGGATCTTCAAGGGAGTCTTACTCTCATCAATGTCCTTTGGGACCTTGGACTTAGGATTGCATAGAGGGACATACTCTGGCAACAGTGTAATAGGTTTTGCACCCTGGGTTTCAACCTCCTCTACTTAAACCTGCACATCCTCATTGTCCATCAGGATGTCTTCGATGTCCTCCTCCTCTGCCTCTGAGTTTATGGCCTTGCCCTTCTCCTGTGTAGTGGGTTTTTGTGGGTTTTGCCTTGGTGAGGCATGCACCGATATGGTAGGTTGCTTGCCCTTCTTGTCCTTCACAGTCTCCTTGGTTGGTGTTGGCTTCATTCTCGGCATTCTCAGTGACTTAGGGACCTCTTCCAATACTTCGACAACCTTTGGGGCAGCTTATTTGGCCTCCATATCAATTTCCTGCACATTCTCCTTGGCCGCCACTTCTTTGGTTTCCATAGCTTCTGCACGTGTTGACATGACACTATTCACTAGTTCCTGTGTCCCCTTTGACAATTGTTCAAATGCCAGACTCACTATCAGATCTTGAAAGAATTCACAGTTCATGTGCACCTAAGAGTGCAACAACTCAATTCTCAAAATGCCAAGTGTTTTTCACCAGGTAGCCACTTGTAATTTATAGGGAATTTCGAATTCAAATCTGACCATTCCCCCCAAAATAGGTTCATTAATGTCAAATTAATGGCCTATTTTCAAGGATCTAAGCCATAAATTTTGTCTTAAATGTCGGTCGCCCACTCCATTTGGCCTTACTTCTGCCGTCTTTTCATAAACAGTGATTGTAACGGTCACTTTTCGGCCGACCTGCATGATTTCTCTATGGGTAGTGCAGCTCCCTCCACACTGCTGCGAACCCAGTGACACTTCCTTGTTTCACACCATCTTCCAATCATGCAGCTCCCCAACCTGGGTAGTGTATTTTATAGTCCCACACCTCCCTTCAACTACCTAGAGCACTAAGATTGTGCTGCCTTCATTTAGTCACATGGCTGGACCAGCGATGTATGGCTTCAGGCGACTACCATTCACCTTTCCTAGGAAGGGTTATCCATTTAATTTGACCAACTATAACGCTCCTTTGATGGTAATCTCCTTAATGACATAAGGCCCCAACCAATGCATCCTGAACATCCCTGGAAATTTATCAAACTTACTATCATATAACAAAACTAGGTCATTTACCTTAAATGAGCGTAGCTTAATGTGTCGATCATGCCATTCCTTTTCCTGCTACTTTTGGACCTGCTGATGAAATCCAACCAAAAATCTCTCTTCTTTGAGCTCATCCAGTTATGTGAGCCTCTCCTGCAGGGCTCCACGATCCGTTATACCTGTGACCGTTGATATGCACAGACTAGGCACAATATACTCCATAGGCATTACCACTTCAACCCCATAGATGAGCCTAAAGGGGGTTTGTCCAGTCAACTTCTTCCATGTCGTTCGATAAGCCCATAATACTGTAGGTATGCGTTGGTCCCAATCACTTTGCTGAGAATTACAAACCTTGGTGATCATATTTTCAAGCACTTTATTGAACGCTTCCACGGTCCTCTTAGCATGCGGGTGATAAGGTATGTTGTTCTAGTGGTACACTTAAAATTCCTCCATTAGCGCACTGATCGTCTCATTTAGGAAGTGCGTATGGAGATCACTCATCAAGATCCTCGGACAACCAAATCACGTTAGTACATGCTCAAAGAGGAATTTGGCAGTAGTTGTGCTAGTGCAATCCTTCATAGGTTGTGCCTCCACCCAACGAGTCAAATACTTCATTGCGATGATAATGTACCTTGCTCCTGTCTTTCCTTGTGGCTGAATGGGTCCTACAAAATCTACCACCCATTTATTAAAGGGTTGCAACATCATCTGAGGATTCAAAGGCATCTCATCCCTTTGCAATGGTCTACCAGTCCTTTGACACACATCACATGCCTTGCAATATGCCTTTGAGTCTTGATGGAGGGTTGGCCACCACAACCCTGCGCATAGAATCTTCTGCGTGGTTGCTCTTCCTGCATAATGTCCTCCCATGGTGCCCCCATGAGCGTCCATGAGGATGTTTCTTCTTTCAAACTCTAGTACATACCGTCGCAATATCTCATCAGTCCCCATATTGTACAGATGCCCAGCAATGACAGAGAAATCTGCCGCGCACACCACTAATTCCTTTCTCTGTTGGATAGTGTTTCCTTTCGATGCAGTACCTGTCATTAGGAAATGTACTATATCTTAAAAATGGCCATTTGCGATGCACATTGCAAGTAGCTGCATGTCATGCAATCCCTCCTCCAGATTAGTGGGTTCCTTCGTTGTTTTGATGCGCTACAGATGGTCTGGTCCTGCGCTCAATCATCCAGGCTTCACAATAACTTCAAAATCATACTCCTAGAAAAATAAGAGCCACTTGCAGATTCTCCCCCCAAAATAGGCTTATTGACCAGGTACTTTAGCACAGAGTAATCTGTATACATCTTAAAATGGCCTCCCAACAAGTAGTGCCCATACTTCTAGAATGCATACACCATGGCTAGCCCTTCATGCTCAGTGGTGGAATATTTCTTTTCTTCTTTTGATAATTGTCGGCTTGCGAATGCAATAGGATGGTCCAAGCCTTCTTCGCCAGCCTATGTCCAATTCACCAAATGAGCACGTGAATCATCTTGCCCATCATACTTGTCTGTCATTCGCATCTTCAGCTTCCCAAAGTGAGTTCTCATCATTTTCTTGCATTCGCACCAATCATCAAAGCTTCCCTTGTGGGTACCCAACTGTTGGATTGAGGGGGCCTGACCGAGGTTCATTGTTATTTAGCCAAACAAATCCCCACACTACTGGCCCTTTCGGCATGAGCCCGTGGAGTGTGGACTAAAGTCCCATCCAAAGTAGTATGGGGGGATGTTGGAACCAAGTTTCCTCACCCTTGAGATGGTTGTGATGTCGTTGATCTCTTCTATCCATGCCTTCGCGTAGGTGATATCACTCTAGGTCTTGTCAAGAAAACCCTCTATTTCAGCCTTTAATACCTTCACAAAAGTATACGATCAACCTTTGCACAACCCTAATCTAGGGCTTAGGTACTTTTGCACTCCTATGGCAGTGAGTTGCACAGATTCCTTAATTATCCTAAGTGTTTCACTTATATCATTAACTGATCTTAGTTAGCTTCACGTAAATAGATGTTCTTACTTGCGTTCACTTAACCAACACATTTACATATACTCGTGCATCATATAAGCATTATAAGTGAATTTCATCCCCAATATAACAAGATGCATAAACAAGAAGTAAAGACACAGGAATTGTAGAATACTTCTCTTTATTGATAATTCTAGATAATTACAGACTCAACTTGCCCTGCACGCTCAGCTGCAGGGGTCTATGCACTCATCTGCACACTTCTACTCTAGGCCTCTACACACTCAGTTGCAGAGCCTCTACCTACGCTACGACCCAATACTTAGACTTCATGCCCTAATCTATCTCTCATATATCATATCTTCTTTATTTCTTCCTATCAAACTACTTAGAGCTTAGCTCTATTTATACAATCCCATGGTCTGTGGACCATGGATAGATCTTTTACAACTAACATTACATTTCAAAAGAAGGGCAAACAACCCTATGATTTTTTAAAATCTACGTTCTCCGAGACCACAAAATGCGGAGTCTTTACACTTGGATTACAAAATTTGCTCAAAATATGGGCTTTTAGCCCCAAAACTATCCTTGGGGGATCCTATGCCCAACAAGCCCCCAACACAAACATCATGACTCACCCTTGAGTCACTCTACAAGTGTGTATCTCTTAGAGCGAAGACCTCCTAGTTCCATTTGGATGTTTGCAAGCTTGGCAGTGCACTGAGCAGTCGCCTACTAGACTTCCTCCATTCTCTTCTCAATGACTGCCACTGAGCTGCCACCTTGAACCTTCTGCTGAGTTGCGTGTAGTGTCACAATATTCCCTTCAATGGAGGTTGTGATCGTATATGCCTCATCTATCCATGGTTGTAGGCATGCTTTTAAGACCACTTCTTTGTGCCAAGCGACATCCACCTATTCCTTAAGTGCCTTTGCCTCCTGCATCTGTGCGAGCCTCTATGTAAGGGAAACCATCTGCATAGTCCCTTTGACCTTGTCATACCTCTATTGTAGCTTGCATGCCTCTATCTCCAAGCGCTCCACATTTGGGTCCTCCTGCAGGGTGACGAGAACCTCGAATCACTGTTCGAAAAGCTGTGTTGATTTTGCTACTACATTGTTGACCGCTACTATTGTTGTAGCAACAGCGGTGGCATGTTCTTCCCTGACTTCTGGTAGAGTTGAAGTTTGAGCTCTCAACTGCAATTCTGTGATCTACAAGTTTAGCTCCAACTGAATCCTCACCATCTCTGCTCAAGCGTTGCACACCCCTGTGGCTAACTTGTGGACGTGCACCTCAACCCGTTATTCTGCCTAAATGTCCAACTCTGGGACCATTCATTAGGCTTCCTCCACCATCTACATTATTTTCTTATTCTACTCTACTGCCTCATTATGCTGCAGACCCAACTTCTCGATGTTGATGCACTATTCAGTCATCACCTACAGAGTGTGATTCTCCTAGACCCTAAGTTCCATGTTGACTCCATCTTGCAAGAGGTGGAGCATCTCATGAGGGAGCATGGCCATATTCAATCCCACCACTTTCAGGCTACTGACCATGGGCCTGTTGGCCTCATTTACTATATTAAGTGCCCCATCTGGTAGCACTATCATGTTGGTCACCTTTGTGCACAACATCTCTGCAGCAGCTGAAGTGTCGATCGTGAGACTAGTGGACACTGTGCCAGCCTGTGAAGTACGAGCTTGCAACTCCTGTAGCTCTATTTAAAGAGCTCCTAATACCAGTTGCTACTACTCTTTGAACTATTGGAAGGCCTCTGTGGTGACATTCCTCACATTTTCTCCAATGTCGTGCAAATCCCCCTTAGTGAGGGTTATTGGGTCGAAGGATGTATCTGAGGCCTTGGTTTTCTTCCGCAGCACTATCTTTTCTTGCAGGTGGTGATGCTTGATTTGGGTGGACGTCGTCTGTTGATCCACGCCACCTTGTTCTATTGGCTCCATTGTTTCTTCTCCACTCCCAGGAAAAGGTGACTTTTGTCCTTCGTGCTCTTCTCCTCTTGTTTTCTGCTATTCTACCAATTTCGCGGCGTCACGCGTTGCTTGGGACTTAGCCTCTGCTTCCTCTTTTCTGCACTTCTCAGCCAGCTGTGCCATTCAGAGTTTTGTTTCTTCCTTCTTATGCTACATGGCAAACTTATCTGTTTCCACCGCATAACCTATTACTGCGTGCCACTCTAGTGGCCAGGACTCAAGGACTGCGAAGATAACATCATCAGTTTCTAGATATGGTAAGGTTTGCCATGTCTTCATAGGGTCCTTCCGCACCTTGATAAAGACATGGTGGAAATCCACTTTGAACCCTGCAAAGCTCTACAAATTGGCGTAAACTATGGGCGACAACCGCAGCTTGCGATTGATCCCCATCCGGATACTCATCTCCATGAAGATCCAAAACATCTTGCTTTCTTTTATGCGTTGTGCATCCTTGGTCACCCACAACGAAGCATACTTTGTTGCCTCTGGAAGTTCTAGCATGACCGAAGAGAATTATCTGCCTTCTAGTAGCTCTTATGCCACTAGTATAATAGAGAGAAAGAGCCACGCGTACTGGAACGTCTTTCCATGCTCCTATGCCTCGCGATAGTTCACAAGGAACTCGTTGCACAGATAATTCACCCAGTTGAAATGGACACCCTCAACGCATTGGGATACTAATGCAATCACAAGCACAGGCACCTCTTCCGTGCGACACTTCTGCATCACCTTCCATGCTAATATTTGTGTCGCCACCTTGAATGCAAGATTGTTAATGCTGGAGATGGAATATCCCTATTTCCTCTTCTCCAACTTGAATTTTGTCTTCATAGCCTTTGCGAGGGCCAACTCACCACCTTTTCCTTTTGATATATTGGATGGATTTTCCCCTAAGTAAGGAAACCGTGTGATATGATGAATCAAGTGGTATGTGATGGGAATGGGCTCCTCCAGCCACAAACACCCATCATGCACCAAGCAGAGCAACTGCCTGATGACGAAAATAGTCACTGGGGCATGGTGGTAATGCAGTACCCAGAGAAGGTTGAGCAGCCCGACATTCTCTACACCTTTAATCCATATCTACAGCTCTAGTTCAATCATTCCAATAGGCATATCAATCCTTTGGCACATTAACTTCTCAGTCACTAAATGCAGGAACTTCTCGTGATCTACAAGGTCCCAATATTTGAATTTTAGTACAGGAACCCACCCTAAGCGCGACCTCTCAAAAACAATGTCATCCAGGACCAATGGAGTCTGCAGGGAGCTCTTGCTCTTGTCTATGCCCTTGGGCACCTTGGCTTTTCCCTTGCGCAGTGGAACATATTTTGGTAACCAGGTAATAGGGTTGCACCCTAGGTTTCAACTTCCATTTCCACATCCTTCTCATCCAGTAGGATTTCTTTAGACTCCTCCTCATCTGCCTCGAGGTTAATGGCCTTCCCTTTTCCTGTAAGGTGAGTTTGGTCCTCTATGGGTTTCTTGGTGAGATGCACACTAGTAGCATAGGGTGCTTCTACTTATCCTTCTTTGGTCTCAGTGTTCTGGGTGATTTAGGGACTTCAACTACCACTCAAGCACTCTCTCGGGAAACATCTACTACCTCAATTTCCTGTGCGGCTTCAACTTCTGCATCCATGGATTCTACAAGTGTTGACATCATTCTATTCAAGAGGTCCTACGACTCCTTCAGAAATCTTTCAAACGCTGAAATTTCTCTCAAAGCCTCGAAAATCGCATGGTCCATATGCAACTGATAGTGCAAAAACTGAATTTTCAAAATGCCAAGTGTTTTTCGCTCGGCAGCCACTTGTAATTTATAAGGCCTTTTGAATTCAAATTCGATTGTTCCCCCCACATTCGCCCCATTAATGAAAGATTAGAGGCATATTTTCAAGAATATAACCCATAAATTTTGCCTTAAATGCCTGCCGCCTGCTACATTTGGCCTCAATTCAACCATCAAATCGTGAATAGTGACATTAACAGTCACTTTTTGGTGGACCTGCACGCTATTTCCACAAGTAGCGCAGCTACCTTCGCACTGTCGTGGACCCTGTAACACTTTCCTGCTTTGGGCATTCCTAAAATCGCGTAGCTCCCCAGCTCAGGTAGTGTAGTTTATAGTCTCGTGCCTCCTTTCAGCTACTTGGAGCATGAAGACTATGCTACTTTCGTTTAGTCAGATTGTTGGGCCACCTGTGTATGGCTTCAATCGACTACCATTCAGCTTTCCTGGGAAAGGATCTCCATTCAACTTAACCAACTGGACCACACCATTGTCGGTAATCTCCTTAATAACATAGGGCCCCAGCCAATGCATTATGAATTTTCCTGGAAATTTATCAAACTTACTGTCATATAACAACAGCAAGTCATTCACCTTAAACGTGTGCAGCTTAATATGTTGGTCATGCCATGCTTTTTCGCGTTGCTTTTGGACCTACTGGTAAAATCCAACCAAAAATATATGTTTTTCAATCTCATCCAACTGCGTAAGCATCTCTTCCAGGGCTCTGTGATCTATCATACACATGAGTGCCACTATGAGTAGACTAGGGATAATGTACTCCATGGCAATCATCGCTTCAACGCCATATACCAACCTAAAGGGTGTATGTCTCGTTAACTTCTTGCACGTCGTTCAATAAGCCCATAGTACTGCAGGTATGCATAGGTCCCAATCATTTCGTTGAGCATTGCATATCTTGGTCAGCTCATTTTCAAGCACTTTGTTGAATGCCTCCACTATCCCGTTAGCCTATGGGTGATAAGGAGTGCTTTTCTGGTGATATACCTGAAATTCTTTCGTTAGCACGCTAATTGTTTCGTTCAGAAAGTGCGTACCCCGATCACTCATCAAAATCTTTAGACATCCAAATTACATCAATACATGCTCAAATAGGAATTTTGTAGCCATTACGCCTATGCATTCCTTCACAGGATGCACCTTCGCCCATCATGTCAAATACTCCACTATGGTGATGATATACCTCACCCCTGTCTTCCTGTGTGGCTGAATGGGTCCTACAAAATCTATTTCCCACTTCTTGAAAGGTTGCAATGTCATTTGTATATTTAAAAACATTTCATCCCTCCATGATGGTCTGCTTATTCGCTGACATACATCACATGCCCTGCAATATGATTTTGAATCCCGATGAAGGGTTTCCCACCACAACCCTGCGCATAGAATATTTTACGCAGTTTCTCTCCCTACATAATTTCCTCCTGTGACGCCCCCATGAGTGTCCATGAGGATGCTGCTTCTCTCAAGCTCCAGTGCATATATTTGCAATATCTCATCAGTCCCCGTTTTGTGTAGATGCCTAGAAATGGCAGAGAAATCTACCATGCACACCACTAATTCCCTCTTTTGTTGGACAGAGTCTCCTTCTAGTGTAGTTCCTGTTGTGAGGAAGTGTATTATATCCTCAAAATGTCCATTTGTGACGTGCACTGCAAATAGTTGCGTGTCAGGTAATCCTTCCTCCAAATTAGTGGGTTCCTCCCATGTCTTGATGCACAACACGTTGTCAGGTCCTTCAATCATCTAGGCTTCACAACAACTTCAAAGTCATACTCTTGGAACAATAATAGCCATCTGTAGATTTGCCCCCCCAAAACAAGCTTATTGACCAGGTACTTCAACGTGGAGTGATCCATATACATTTTAAAACGGCCTCCTAGCAAGTAGTGGCAGTACTTCTAGAGCGCATACACTATAGATAGCCCCTCACATTTAGTGGTAGAATAGTTCTTCTCTACTTTGGATAATTTGTGGCTCGCAAACGTGATAGGATGGTCCAAGCTTTCACCTCCATCCTATGTTAGTACTTCCCCCAGCACTATACATGATGCGTTGACATGTACATGAAACTCTTTCTTCTAGTCTGGGAAGATTACAATCAGTGTGCTAACCATCTTGTCTTTTAATATATCCATTATCTTATTATAGTCATCGTTCTAGCAGAACATGACATCCTTCTTTAACAGTTTTTCCATCGGCACAATGATTTGGGCATAGCCTTTAATAAACTTCTATAGTATCCCATATGTCCCAGAGTAGCATGTAGATATTTCACACTCCTAGATGCTTCCAAGTTCAGTATCACCATGATCTTCGCGGGGTCTACCACCAGCCCTTGTTTGCAAACCACATGCCCCAATAGGTTCTCAAAAGGAACACAAAACAGACAATTCTTGTGGTTGAGCATGATCCGGTATCTTCAACAGGTATCCAACATTAAGCGCAAGCTCACTACATGGCATTTAACCAGCCCAAATATAGTCCAATCATCAAAATATACCTCCAAGAACTTATGAATAAATTCCTTAAATGCCGCAACAATCACGGGCGAAAATATTGCAAGTGCATTCTTCAATCCAAATGGCATTATGGTGTATTGGACAACCCCATTCAGTTGCGAAGGTTGTCTTACTCCTATCCTCCTATGCGATTTTGATTTGATGGTACCCAGAGAACCCGTCATTGAAGGAATATGCTTCTTGGCCACTTACATTTTCCAACACTTCATCCGTGAATGGAGTCGGGAAAGGATCATGCACACATGCATCATTCAGTTTTCTGAGATCCATGCATATCCTTATCTCATCCCTCTGATTCTTCTCTTGCACCACCATTGGGCTTACCTAATCAGATTCTTCCATAGCCTCAATGATGCCTACCGCCAGCATCTTGTCTAGATCTAAGTGGAGCTTTTCCTTGTATTTTGGATTGAGGTAGTAAGGCCTCTACTTAACTGGCTTTGGGTTAGGCTTTAACGTGATCTTCATCACTCCTAGATCTCTGATTATTCCTTTCAGATCTATAAACTTGGTTGGGAATAAGTCCTGGTATTCGTGGAGTAATTCAACAACCTTATCCATCGTCGCATCATCCCAGTAGTCTCCAATCTTTGTGAATTTGGGTTCTCCCTCCATACCAATGTTCACCTATCTTGTTTTTACTAGTGTGGTTATATCAAGGTTTTCAATTTGCGGTCCTTGAACCTCGTGATGGCCTTCTGCTTCTGGAATTTTAATCTTTTGTGGATCCTTATCCTCATCTTCAATAGTTACATTATAACATTCAAGCACCTGACTCAGCTAAGCAGCCCATTCAGGTTGAATTAGATCTAAAGGATCCTGTGGTATCCTAAAGATGGCTTCTTTCACCTCTTGTAGTGCTTCATCAATACTATCAAACTCATTCTCAAAACTGAATGTCATCATGAATCCTTCGCATAGGATATCCCAGTCGCCTGTCCCATGGCAGAGCTCTGTTTCTATATACCAATTCATTGGGATAACATCCTAGGTATGACAGGTGCACCCACTCAGGTTGGGGCTTTTCGCCATAAGCGTGCGCCCATTTGGCCAAATGCGCACGTGGATCACTCTACCCATCATACTTATATGTCAATCACATCTTAGGCTTCCCAAATGGTGTTCTTATCATTCTCCTACATTCGCGCCAATCATCCAAGCTTCCTTTGTGCGTACCCCACCATCTTACGGGAGTAGTGCGTAGTACCCAGTCCAAGGCCTGGAAGCACTACTTTTCTAGTACCTCCCTTTCAAATGCATCCAAAAAGATATCTACCTCATTCAATCCATCATAAGTAGGTAGATTTCTTACCTTTGATGACACACAGCGCAATGACCAGGTCATTGTGTTTCAATTCAGCATAGTTACTTCATGTATCTAGTTATGGAAGCGTTCTATTTCTTCGTCGAAATCCAAAGTGCGAGAACTCTCACGAACCCATGTAATCCATCCATCCGTGGTGGGATTCACCCCATCTTGGTCTCAAGCTATTATCTTATAGATGCAGTCTAGATCATCATCACTCTCATAATCCCAGACTGGTTCTGTATAGCGTGATCCTTCAGCAAGGTCTAGGGGTATTATTATGCGTAGTGATTTCTTCTCAAAGATCATCTTGTGCTTCTTTAGGTTGACTACCCCATTCATATCAGTATCCCATTCAATTCCCAGGAGTGTAGGGTAGGGATTGCTATCATCCACTATCTCTATTACTTCAAAATCCGACAGCGCACTTGCTCCCTCAATGTCCATGGTCACCCGTTACAGCCGCCCCATGGGGATGATTTTCTACTTATTCGCCATCCTTAGTTGAATCGGGGACCATTGTAGAGCAATTCTCCCCATTCACTCCCATGTATGTTTTGGTAGGACATTCACATCTGACCCCAAATCTAGAATGACTTGATCCATTTTGTATTCTCTGATCTACGCGGTGAGTCTCATTTCACGCCTTGTCCTTGTCTTATGATTAGCAATCTTTAGGAATATGCACGGTTCACCTGGAGTGGTCCCAACACATCTATTCATGAGTTCTTGTAACCCTTTTACAACCTTACTATCATGCAGTAACTTCATACAAGTTTCCACGAAAGTTGTGAGCATAGAGGGGTCCATTTCCGACTCAGGCTTCTCCTTGCTTCTTGAGGTGGAGGCCTCAGCAAAGCTCTTCTTAGCTTCCATGAAGATTTCACGAGTGCGCTCCAAATCAAACTCAGCCTCTTTCGTCGAAGCTTTGCAAACCCATGTACTATCTTCTAGTTGTTTTCCCTTGTCATGCCCTGTTGTGATCCCACTCCTGAGCAGTATATTTATGTTTAGATCTACCTTGCATGGCTCAGATCTCATCATCTGAAGGTTCTGATTCGGTGGAGGTGATAGTGCCCCTTTGTCTTGTATCTTAGCTATCAACATAGGATAGTCTTCTATTTCATGATCAAACATCATGCAATACTTGCATGGCAGACATGTTAGATTAGTGAAATCACGTGCATAGTGTCCTAGTCCTCCGCAATTATAGAAAATCAATTGTTCGCAACCTCTACCAGGTCCTCCCCTACCTCGACCTCATCCGCGCCCCTGAAATCTTATTCGTCCCATCCCTGCAGTTTAGTAAAGGGGCCGCATTGTGGCCTGAACCTTGTAGGTGGGATTTCTATCCATCATCAATTCATAGTTCCTGCAGGTATGCTCATCATGTCCTACTGACCTACAAAAGTTGCAGAAAAGCTATTGCAGTGCTTGTACATACTTCTGTAGAAAGTGACAGCTATCCATGGCATGTTTTCTGGTTACCTGACAGATAGCGCACCATAATGCAGGCCCCACACTAGGTCCTTCTTGAGCTTCTGGCCTTAAAGGCATTGATCCTCCACATCAATGTAATTTGCAAAGACCGGCTAGTGGTCTTTGCCATGACCCTGACTCTTGCATTTCAAGCACCATACCTCCTCACATACCTCTGGTCAAACCATCATGTCCTACTTCAGACTTTGCATCTCAAGGCACAGATTCTATAGCTGCGCATGCATCTGTTGAACTCTTAGATTAGGATCTTGCATTGGAGTCTCATGTAGTCGCATGGAAATCTCCAAGGCCTCTTCCTGATTTGTTATCTTATGCTGCAATAGTGTGCTCCTTAAGTGGGGTAGTAGCGAAGCCACAAACCACTCGCGATGTTGTCCATCTGTCAAATTCATATTGGCTTCGCGGATTTGACACTTCAATCTTTGATCCAATTCCCAAGGTGTCTTGTCTGGTCACATCGTGCTCTCTTTGAATCCCATGACTGTGCCTCAGATTTAGGCCTAGTAAATTCCTTATTTAGTGTTGTCTCGATGTTTGCTACTCTAGAATTCAGGTTATCATTAGAGTACTTAATATACCAGGTTAGCACGCGATCTTGCAGAGCTCTAACCAGTGTCACCTTGTTTATGTGGTCATCTGTAACACCTTGATCTTCCCATACATCCCTCATAACAAACCACAATTGGTCCGGGTCCTCATTTCCTAAGCCTTTGAACAAACGAAACTTCAGTGTATTTTCCATACTGAACCACGATGGAGGTGGAGGTGGTACAGGTGAAGTTGGAGGTGATGGCAGTGATGTTGGAGGTGGTGTGGGTGGAGATGGTATTCGTGGGAATCCTTCAATTATCAATTGAATAGCGCTTCGTGGAGAAACCTTTGTGATTGCTTCTTTGTTCCCTTTGTGGAGGTGAAATCAAGGGGATATACTCTAGACCCTTATTTCCTTTGTTTCTGTAATTTTTTCCACTTCTGGTAGTCTCGAACATCGAGCTATCTTCATAACCTGTTTTTCACACAACAAAATTTTAATCCCAATATCGAAAGATTTTACGTACTTGCCTCATGGTCCTTTGAAAAAATGTCACTTTGCCTTACTACAGCTAACTGAGGTGTCAACCTAGAATTTAGTAACAAATCCTCCTATGACGCGATCAAGTTAATGATCGACAGTGTGCATGATCTTATCCTCTGATGCTTCCAACCTTCGCACTAGCTCTAGGGTTAACATAATAGGACTGTCAAGTTTCCAGCTCCCTTGGCTATCTGCTAGCTTCGTAATCCACTAATATAGCTCAACTGGAAAGGAGGAAAAAATGATTTCATGGATCTCCATATACAAGTACTTGTGTAGCCACTGTTCTTTTGTTAGTCGTGGATTTTTGTTTTCTTGTGCTGTGAACTTGTGGACCCTTCTATCCAACCAGCCTTCAATTTCTTTCTTAGTTGGATTCCAGTGATATGACATCACACATCTCTTACGCAAATTTCGGTCCCGACAACGAAACCATTTGTTGGCTTGAGGGGGCCTAACCCAGGTTCAATGTTATTTAACCAAACAAATCCCTACACTACTGGCCCTTTCGGCATCATCTCACGTAGTGTGGACTAATGTCTACTCGAAGCAGTATGGTGGGATGTTGGAACCAAGTTTATGCACCCTTGAGATGGTTTTGATGTAGTTGATCTCTTCTATCCCTGCCTTCACGTAGGTGATCTGGATCTAGGGCTTGTCGGGAAAACCTTATGTTCTGACCTTTAATACCTTCACGAAAGCATATGATCAACCTTCGTGCTTCCCTAATCTGGGCTTAGGTACTTTCGTTGCTATGGCAGCGAGTCGCGCAGATTCATTAATTATCCTAAGTGTTTCACTTATCTCATTAATCGATCTTAGTTAGCTTTGCATAAATAGATGTTCTTACTTGCGTTCACTTAACCAACACATTTACATATATTTGTGCATCATATAAGCATTATAAGTGAATTTCATCCCTAATATAACAAGACACATAAATAGGAAGTAAAGGCACAAGAATTGTAGAATACTTCTCTTTATTGATAATTCTGGATAATTACAAAATCAACCCGCCCTACGCACTCAGTTGCAAGGGTTTGCACACTCTGCTACGGACTTCTACTTTAGGCCTCTACGCACTTAGTTGTAGAGCCTCTACCTATGATACGACTAAATACTTAGACTTCCTGCCCTAATCTATCTCTCATACATCATATCTTCTTTATTTCTTCCTATCAAACTACTTAGAGCTTAGCTCTATTTATACAATCCCATGGTCCGCGGACCATGGGTAGATCTTTTACAGCTAGCATTACATTTCAAAATAAGGGCAGACAACACTATGACTCTTTAACATCTACACACTCCATGACCACATAATGGGAGTCTTTACACTTGGATTAGAAAATTTTCTCAAAATATGGGCTTTTAGCCCCAAAACTATCCTTGGGGGATCCTGCACCCAACACTCACCATCTTGCGAGCGTAGCACGCAGTGCCTAGTCCAACACCTGGAAGCATTGCTTTTCTGGTACTTCCCTTTCAAATGCATACAAAAATATATCCACCTCATTCAAACCATCATAAGTAGGTAGATTTCTTACCTCTGAGGACACACAACGCAATGATTGGGTCATCATGTTGCAGTTCAGTGTTGTCACTTCATGTAACCTTTTCTGCTAATGCTCTAACTCTTCATCGAAGTCTAAAGTGCAGGAATTCTTGCGATCCCATGTAATTCTTCCATCTATGGTGGGATTCACCCAATATTGATCTCGCGTCATTATCTTATAGATACAGTCCAAATCATCGTCGCTCTCATAATTGCGGACTGGTTCCATATAGTGTGATCCCTCAACAGGATCTAGAGGTACTATTATGCATACCGATTTCTTCTCAAAGATCACCTTCCACTTCTTCAAATTGAATACCCAATTCATATCAGTGGCCCAGTCAATTCCTAGGAGTGCGAGATAGGGATTGTTTTCATCCACTATTTCTATTACTTTAAAATCAGTCAGCGCGCTCGCTCCCTCAATAGCCACGGTCACCCCCTATAGCCACTCCATGGGGATGATATTTTGTTGATTGGCCATCCTTAGCTGAATCGGAGACCATTGTAGTGCGGGTCTCCCCATTCATTCCTAGTCTTCTTCGGTAGGACGTTTACATCTGACCCCAGGTCCAAAATAACCTGATCCATCTCATATTCTTTTATCTACGTGGTCAATCTCATCTCCCGTCCCGTCCTTGTTTTATGCTAGCCAATATTTCGTACCATGCATGGCTCACCCGGCACAGTTCTAGCACACCTATTGATGAGCTCTTGTAACCCTTTCACAGCCTTACTATCACGCAGTAACTTCATAAAGGTCTCCAAGAAAGTTGTGATCATAGAGGGGTCCATCTCCTGCTCAGGCTTATCCTTGCTTCCTGAGGTGGAGACCTCAGTGAAGCTCTTTTTAGCTTCCATAATGGTTTCATGTGCGCACTGCAAATCAAACTCAACCTATTTTGCCAGAGCTTTGTGAACCCATGTACTATCTTCTGGTTGTTTTCCCTTATCATCTCCTATTGTGATTCCACTCTTGAGCACTATATTTACATTTGGATCCTCTTCGCATGGCTCAGACCTCAACAGCACGCAATACTTGCACGATGGACATGTTGGGTTAGTGAAATTGCGGGGATAGTGTCCTAGCCCTCCGCAATTGTAGCAAATCAACTATCCTCAACCTCTACCAAGTCATCCTCTATCTTGGCCTCTTCTGCGCCCCTCAAATCCTATCCATGCCATCCCTGTGCTCTGGTCAGGGGGCCACATTTTGGTCTGAACCCTGTAGGCAGGAGTTTTATCCATCATCAATTCATATCTCCTACAAGTATGCTCATCATGCCCTACCAACCTACAAAAGTTGCAGAACAACTGTCGTGGTGACTGTACAAACTTCTGCAGCAAATGACAGTTACCCGTGGCATGTTTTCCTGCTACCTGAAAAATAGCGCGCCATAATGTAGGCCCCATGCTAGGTCCTCCTTGAGGTTCTAGCCTTAAAGGCATTGGTCCCCCTGTTGCAATAAAGTTCGAAAATACCAGGAAATGGTCCTTGTCATGCCCCTCACTCTTATATTTCAAGCACCATACCTCCTCATGCATGGATCTGTTGAACTCCTAGATTTGGATCTTACATTGGAGTTTCATTTAGTCTCATGGAAATCACCAAGGCCTCTGCCTGAGTGGTTACCTTCTGCTGTGACAGCACAGCCCTTAAGTGTGGCAAGAGTGAAGCAACAAACCACTCGCAATGCTATCCTTCTGTTAGGTTCATGTTGGCTTTGCAGATTGTACATTTCAACCTCTGATCTAGTTCCCAAGGTGTCTCTCTTAGTTGCATCATGATTTCTTTGCTTCCCATAATCAATTGTGCCTCAGGTTTAGTCCTACTGAATTCTTTATTCAATTTTGTCTGGATGTCTAGTACTCCAACATTCGGGTTATCATTAGAGTACTTAATATACTAGGATAGCGCGTGATATTGTAGAGCACTAACCAGTGTTGCCTTTTTTATATGATCATTTGCAACGCCTTGAGCTTCCCATATAGCTCTTACAATGAACCAGAATTGGTCTGGGTCCTCATTTCCCAAGCCTTTGAACAAAGGTAGCTTCATTGCATTTGCCATACTGAACTATGGTGGATGTGGAGGTGGTACAGGTGAAGATGGAGGCGATGTTGGTAAGGTCGGAAGTGGTGGGGGTGGAGGTGGTATTCGTGGGAATCCTTGTCTTATTAACTGAATAGCACTTCACAGAGAAACCTTTGCTATCTCTTCTTCATCACCTCGCGAAGGTGAAATCAATGGGCTATGCAATGGACCCTTTTTCCCTTCGTTTCTGTAATTTTTTCTGCTTCGCGTCGTTTCGAACATCAAGGTAGCTGCATAACCTATTTTTCACACAATAGCATTTTAATCGAAGTATTCAAAGATTTTACATACTTACCTTGCAGTCCTTTGAGAAAGTGTCACTCCACCTCGTTGTAGTTTACTGAGGTGCTGAATGCAAATTCAATGAAAAATCCTCCTATGACATGATCAAACCAATGATTGATAGCACGGGTGATCATATCCTTTGATGCTTCCAACCTTCACACTAGCTCCGGGGTCCACACAATAGGACAATCAAGTTTCCACCTTCCTTGGCTATATGCTACCTTCATGATCCACTCGTATAGCTCAATAAGGAAGGAGTAGAAAAAGATCTCATGGATATCTGTATACAAGTATCTGTCAAACCATTTTTCCTTTGTCAGTTGCAGGTTTCTATTCTCCTGTGCCACGAAGTCATGGATCTTCCTACCCATCCAGTCTTTGATCTCCTTCTTAGTTGGATTCCAGTGATATGACTTCACACATACCTTATGCAAATTCTAGTCTCAGTATTGGAACCATTTATTGTCTTGAGGGGGCCTGACCTAGGTTCATCGTTAATTAGCCAAACAAATCCCTACACTACTGGCCCTTTTAGCATCAACTCGTAGAGTGTAGACCGAAGTCTCACTTGAAGCAGTATGTGGGGATGCTGAAACCAAGTTTCCACACCCTTAGATGGTTGTGATGTCGTTTGATTCCCTCTATTCCTGCCTTTGCACAAGTTGCCTCGCTCTAGGGCCTGTGAGACAAGACCTCTATTTTAGCCTTCAGTACCTCTGTGAAAGGGTACTATCAGCCTTCGCGCAACCCTAGCCTACTGCTCAGGTTCTTTCATGCTGCTAAGGCAGCAAGCCATAAAAAGTCCCTAATTAATCTAGGTGACTTGATTATCTTATCAAACAATTGTAGTTAACACTGCATAAACAGATATTCGTAAATGTGTTCAATTATTCAATGTAATTTCAGTCATTTGCACATCATATAAGCACAATAAAGGAAATTCATACATAAAGTATCAGATGCGTCACCAGAACAAAGACAAAGAAATTGCAGAATATCTCTCTTTATTAATGTATTCCAAATTTTTATAGACTCTGTCCACCCTATTCACATAGCTACAGGGCTCCGCACACTTAGTTGCAGACTTCTACCCTAGGCCTCTATGCACTTAGTTGCAAAGCCTCTACCTACGCTACAACCCAAGACTTAGACTTATTTCTTCAGAGCTACGACTCTCTTACATGTTGTCTCCATAAAACTACTTGGAGCTTATCTCTTTTTATATAATCGCAGACCATGGGTGGATCTCTTACAGCTAACCTTAGTTTACAAAACTAAGGACAGACTACCCTTTATGAAACATAATACCTTCGCGCTCCATGACCACAAAATGTAGAGTCTTTACAATTTTATTACAAAATTTGACTCAAACATGGGCTTTTAGCCCCAAAACTACCCTTGGGGGATCCTTCCCCCAACAAACACCTAAAGGGAAAACACTTCCATGAGGGCTTCAAGAGCTATTCACAAAATATGCATTCGTAACTCTAGCAGGACTTCTTGTAGTCACCACCTTCAAGAAGAATTACACACCATATTGACTTAAATTATATTATTATGAAAACTCCCTAATCAAGTTTCCTACAAGTTAGCCCCTCAAGAGGATGCAGTAATGAAAAGACATATTTTAAATTTGTTAGCAAAAGGATTCATTAGAGAAAGCATGATTCATTGTGCCACTCCTGATTTACTCTCACTTAAGAAAGGGAAAAAATGCATGTTGTGCACCGACCCTGGGGTGATCAACAAAAGGACAGTAAAGTGTATATATCCACTACCTTGTATGGTTGACATATTAGATTATTTGGTTGGTGAGAAAATATTCTCTAAGGTGGATTTAAGGAGCGATTTCCATCAATTCCAGATTAGAGAAGGTGATGAATGGAAGATAGAGTTCAAAACTTGGGATGGATTATGACTTGTGTAATGTCCCCATTTTTTTTATTCCCTTGTTATTTGGTTAGAGTGAATTTTCATATATTATGTCAACCAGGTCATAGAAGTGAGATTATGTCATCAATGAGCTTGGAGGGTTTGGAGGAGATTTGTGCGGCCTGCTTAGTCAATTTACCATATTTTATCATCAGGATTAGTTATGCATAGTTTATTTTTAGTTCCATTGAGTTCCTACAATTCCAATAAAACGAGGTTACTATTGAGCATATTCTAATTAATTACACTAAATGTACTATTCAGATCTTATTCCTTGGAGAACACCTTAGTGTAATAGCTTGTTGGAATCGGGATGAAAACATCTACAGAATGGGATGATCAAAAGTGAATTTCAATGGCTAGAGGAATTGCAAAAGAAAAATAATCACTTTATGGGGTTAAAAATACTTTATTAAAATCACTTTATTATTTTAAGAGGGAAAAAATTCAAATTAGAGAAAGAGAAATTAAAAGAGAGGAAACTAATTTCCCTCTCATCATTATGCATTTTTTTTTGTGGAGATAAGGTTGGAGCGTTCATCGTTGAACTCTTCCTTGCACAAAATCCCTTGGACTAAGAGCTAGTTTTGGTGGACAATCATGCACCCAATTTGAATCAGAACGGGGATCCTTTAGGTCCTTCATTGGGATCAATTTTTTTAGCATAAAAAATCTATTTCACATCATACAATTTGTAGTTGCACAAACTAGAGGGGTATTTAGCAGCAATGAGGACAAGTTGTCATTGAAGAGGAATTTGCACTCATAGTGATTTTATTGCAAGTTTGAGGCGGCTTGAATGTTAGGTTGTTGATGCACCCACACATAAGGAGTGGTCAATTACCAACATCAGCACCCAAGCAAGGCCTGATTTGTGGATCTGGTTGCCACCATTGCATAGGTTTCTGAAATTAACAAAGGATGGGAACTAGAATATGCATTTAAGGGGTTGGGCGTAAACACCGAGGTGGACCCATGTTGTTATGTGAAACTGTCCAAATGATTTGAGAAGTGGTGGGGGTATATGAGAGGATTGGTATGCTTGTGGGCCATAGCCTATAGTACCCAAGTCTTTTCACATGCTCATGGCGGGCGGGGGGGGGGGGGGGAGGTGCATAGTGCTATAGTGGGCCTGAAAAAGTTAAAGGAGTGACCATGCTTATTAGGGGCCATTATTGGTGTATGTAGATTCACTTAGGAAAGACCACAAAGGTTGAGCCAGGTTGGTTGTGCTAGAAGGAAGGAAAATTGGCCCATATCAGTCAATTGTGATGGATCTTGGCTAAGGAGAGTTGTGCGCGATCATGAGAAAGCTATATAGGTAGCCCAAGGTTTTCTCAAGGTCTTGGAGGGGTATAACAAGCCGAAAAGTAGGAATAACCTCTACAACCCATCCCACATTAATTACGGGGGGGTTTCCACTACAATAGGGCTAAGTGAAGATGTGTATGCTAGCTCAAGTGATTGTGTTTGAAAGAGGGGATGGGACTTCCCACATTTTAATGGTTGAGAGTTGAGAAAGGGATGGATTTATCATTGTGGGGTGCACAAGTTATTAGGAGATTTTGGGGATGAGCTAGGAAGGTGGTTTAAAAGTAGGAAGGGCCATAACACATCTCAGAGTCCACGAATGGTGCCATTGTTAAGGCTATGATAGGTAGAAATTTCTTTAACTAGACAAACATCAAACAAATCAATTGGTACATTTAATAAATATCAATCAAGAGGCTCATTATGTTATATGTAGATTGTCTTCTATGAAACTCATAAATTGTAACTAGACAAATAACATATGAGAGTGGTAGCTTAAAAATCTATCATTGGATTATCTCAAAATTTCAGGAACGTGTTATTAGCTTGTTCATTGAAATAAAAAGTTAGTATTGTGCTCACAATCATAATCTTCTTATTCATTTTTAATCCTCAGGGTTTAGGTTTTGCATAATTACAAATTTTTGAGCCAACCTATCCGCAAAAATATTATATGATTTGCAGTGTCCTATTGGTTAAGTGAATTATAGTGCTACCAGGGATGGTATTCCTACCAGTCTATGATTTCATGCGGTTGCATGCAAGTGTGAGTGGATGCATGCACATTTAATGTTTTCTAATAGACAGTGGAAAGATAAAATTTAGTTGGCTTCTGGTAAGTGACCATCGCAAACCCATATCAGTTGCAACATAGAGTTGGTTATTCCAATGAGAAACACTAATTCCACATAGGAGTTGATGTCAAAGTTGTTCCAAACTACTCTAGCATATAACTAAAATATCACAAAATTTCAAAGAAATCTTTTTCAGTGAAAATCACATAAAAAAGAAAAATAAAAAGATTTATCTAAAACTAGATATGGATAACAGAAGCATAAATTCGATCTCACAAAATTGTTTAAAAAACTTGAACAGTCAGTTACTCCATTATTAGTTGACAACAAAGCTAAAGCTAGAAAAAATTATTTTTTCCAAGGAACATAAGCAGAAATGTTACAAATAAGAAAAACATGGGAATATTGGATTGCATGAAGACGAAACTTGCCCAAATTCACTCTAGAAGGTTGGTAAAATTGTTTGGGATGAAGAAGAGTCAAATATTGCTATAGGTAAAGGCAAAACAAGTCCCTTTTTTCATAATTTATAAATTATGATAGGTGAACATGGTGTCAGGATGGATTCTTTACATGAAGAATGCCATTTTCTTAGTGAGATTGTTGAGTTGGATGATGAGTACTAGGAAAATCATGACACAACTTTTGTTTTGACAATAATTGATGAAGATCCTTTGTTTTGGATCAATGCTTCCCTAGTTCACAATCAGGAGGTGTGCAAAGATGATATAACATAAGTAGTTAACGATGTGAACTCACTTCTTCAAGACCCATAAGTTGACTTATTTTATGAAGTAGATGTTGTTCATAAATTATAATCCTACTTGTGCCCATAATTTGGAAAACCAATTGAAGGTAAGCTCTGACAACATTATGGAAGCCATGACGCATTTTGATGATACACAAGCATTGTTGGCATATTATTGTGGGAGAATTGTAGTGACATGTGAAAGTTTGAGAGGAGGGCATTCACTTGTAGATTTTCAGACAGTCAGAGAGGCATTGGTGGAGATGAAACCTAACCACCTACACCTTCTTTCCAATAGAGATCACCTACTCATGCTTGTTGAGATATACCATGATGTGCTAGAATGGAAAGAGGATGAAATTGATAAGCTTACCCATGAGCTTGAGGTGACCCAAGATTCCATGAAGAGCACTAAGATTTCCTTTCAAGAATCAGAGTTGTAGGCCAAGAAACTTTGTATGCAATTGAGTTGTGCACATTCTTCATCCTCCATAGCAGTCTGTCAGTTAACTATGGCATCCATCACATACAAGAATTCTAGGGGAACTTATGATTTAATGAAGGAGCCTCCTATGATATTTAGGCACGAGGAGAATTTAGAAGAACATGCACTAGCTAAGATGTATATCTCAAAGGGGTTCAATTATGCACCCATGGATTATGGAGATAGGTATTTTACACATGAGGATATATCCATCTAGGATCTAGGTACAGTTGACACCCATAGAGATATTTATACAATAGTATATACAGGGTGCAAGATGATATAGGATAACACAATAGTGTGAAGTGGTAAACAGTGGTATGCATAGGTGTATAATGTTGCACCATGGATTTTTGGAGTATTCCCTCTAGGGAGACCTCCTGACAAGGACTCCAATCATACCAATGAAGCTAGTTTACCTAGAATTGATGTGGAAGGATGAGCAGTTGATAGTGCACTACTCCTCAAAGACAGATCTTCGATTGAGTTATCACCAAAGGAACTTAGATGAGACATGATATGCTATAGTCATGACAATAATTTTTCATTTTGGGCATGTCATTACTATGCAGGTTGATAGGTACATATTGGGGAATGACATGATCTACTATAGAGGTGACATATTTTTTGTCCTTGAATCCACATCGAGGGATATGATCATGAGGGGTTGCATGATACACCCTTGGAAAGACAGAGTGAGATCTTGTATGAGCATGAAATGTTGCATATGATAGATCTATTTTATAGGAGGTTGTATGGACTCTAGGGTCTAAATATATTTTCAGGATAAGGGATAGTTGAATTCTCTATTCGGTTTGGAAGGTGTAGGACATATTATCCTGTGTAGAGTTAATTCCAAGTATATGGGTTCCCTCAACTGGTTGTATACAAGGATTAGGGATGAGGCTGAAATGGATTCCAACAACTACCAATATGTTACAACAATCATCAGTAAGAATTGGAAGTGGTGATATTCGAATTTGGCTATGGGACCCAAGGATTACAATTCTTAGGTTGCTTCACCTCTTAATTGACAAGGTTGTGATAATGACTCATCTACTTCATTCTTGGATTTTCATGAGAGTGATTTTTGAGATTGCCTATATAGGGCGAGACATGTTTTCCCTTCCATTATTTAGGATCAAGTCTAGCCATGTATTGATAGGATCTGACTTCACTAGGATGACTTGGCAGGATATGTTTCATGGTTGTGTATTTGACACTTATAGATGTTTAGGCATGGGGTTCCAAGGGAGGAGTCTGTATGAGCATGATGGAAAATCAGTTATGACTAATGTAGTACACCATTAACATGGTAATTTCTTTTTTAGATTAGCATGGGACCTTGGAATTACAAGGCTTGGAATCTTTGTGTGTTAAAATTGGCAACTAGGGAAAAACTTCATGTGGGTCACCTTATTCATGGATGATAATATTTTTACTAGATTCCTCTCATTGAGAGGTGTAGGAATGATCTAAATATCATCCGATTCTGATATGTATTTATGGAGATATGAATTTATTTTGATTATGGACTAATTGTCAAAGTCGACTAGCAACCTATGTAGGCTCAGAAGCCCAACAGATGTATCTATTCATCATCAACATTTGCATATAAATACAGGATGTCTCCTCCTCATTTGCACACACAATTCTCATCACATCTCTCTCTGTCTTGCGCAGAAAAATAGTCTCTTCTCTCTCTTGTGCAGAAAAGACTCTATCCCTCACACATGTGGAAAGGCGACACAGATTTTAGGGTTGAAACTATAGAAAGGAACTTTGACTAGCATTCTCTCTATCTAGAATACACAATAGATGAATCTGACTCTCTTTGTAAAGCCGCATTTTTTGGAGAAGGAATCAAGGTGATCTGACCACCGACTTGACAAATATTGACTGCCCTAGTTTAGGGTTGATCTAGGGTCTGCTGCTCCTAATGTAAATCAGATTTTTGCACTATTTCTCTCTGCTGAATTATTGAACATAAAAGAAGATTTGATCAAAGGGTTTCCCCATACTGGGGCTCGTCCCTGGCTAGCCACCACATCTTGCACCTCTTGTCTTGGCTTGTTTTCTGTCGATCATTTAATGTTCTATCTGCACTTTACTTAATGTACATGTGATTGCTAATATATGGATAATAATAAGAAAAATAAGTAAACTGCTCTGAGCATAGAACATACCATAATTTAACATGGAACCAGAGCTGAGGTGAAGACAAAGCCCAAGCAAGAGCAAGAGCAATCACCAAAGAGAAGGTTGGCAAGGCTACCTAAAAAGGAACTATGGGGTCCTCAACACACTTCCCTATTGAAGACAAACTCCTTGAGAAGTTTGACTACCATGGATGGAATATGTCTCTCAATCTAACATTAGAAGAATAAGAAGTGTTGGACCATGTGAGAGGCAGAGTTGTTGAGCCTCCATCAAATGCATCCATTGCTGCCAGGAACAAATGGACCAAGGGAGAAGTCAAATTAAAGAAGATCATCCAAGACTCTATCAACAAGCGCTTGGTGGCCTATGTTTCTAAGCTGAACACCTCCAAGGAAATCTACGATAGACTAGTGAGTTTATTTAAAGTTGATGATGCAAATCAAGTTCTGTTTCTTAGAAATAAGCTGAAGGAAATTAAGAATGGCAAAGATGAAAACATGTAAGCATATTTCTTAAAAATCACTGAGATCAAGAATGATATCCTATCTATTGGGGAAGTAATTCCTAACATGGAAATGACACTCACAACTCTTGTGGGACTACCATCTCAATGGTGTATATTTAGGACTACTCTCCTCAACAATAATGTAATTCCTGTATTTGAGGAAGTAAAGGCAAGATGCATTCAAGAAGAAGCAAGGATGGAAGAACTGGAAATTCCCACACTGAAACATCATCCCACTGCCTTTTCTTCTCATGCTAAAAGGAGATACAATTCCGAGGCTAAATTCAAAGAAAAGGCTGGACCAAAGGGTGGAAGAAAAGGAAGATGTTACCATTGCAATAAACCAGGTCATTATGCAAGGGAGTGTCTTGATAAAAGGAACTCACACCAGGATGATGATCAAAATCCCTCTCAAGGCAATCAAAGAAATGGCAGGTCAAATGGCCAAGGTAAAAGGAGTGTTGGAAATCAAGGAAGAGGACCCATTCAAGAAGACAAGAAATTCCAGATATGAATATAACATTGTTGACAATAAGAAAGATGAATATTATCTACCAGTTGTTCTATCTACCTCTACTCCTCCGGACTCGTTGGGAAATTGGCTTATTGATAGTGGCACCTCAAGGAACTTCATTGGTTACAAAGAAGTTCTCCATAATATGATAGAGAAAGAAACCAACCTGGAAATTTTCCTTGGAGATAATATGAAATATCTTGTGAAATGTGTCGGCAATGTCTCTCTTAAATTGAATCAAGGTAATATAATCCACCTACAGGATGTATTATATGTACCTGATCTTAAAAATAACCTGGTGTCCATTTCGGTAATGGAAGACAAAGGCTACAAGGTGGATTTCAGTGATAGCAAGGTACGTGTATGGAAAAGCAATATTAAAAATGCCTTCACTCTTAGGTTTCGATTTGATTCATTATATCAGGTCAAAGGAAGTCTGCTAGGTGTCATGTCTTGTGACACATCTCTTCAGTCTGAACTATGGCATCGGAGGTTTGCACACCTTCGTTATAAAGCTCTACCTGATGTAAGAAAAATGGTGACCAGGATGCCCGATTTCAGATTAGAGCAAGAAGGTGTATGTCCTGGATGCGCCGAAGGAAAGCTAAAAAGGGGACCATTCCCCTCAAGCCAAAGCAAGACCTCCGATATATTGCAGTTAGTTCACTTAAACATATTTGGTATGATGCTTGTGAACTCCTTGGGAGGATATTTATATTATGTCACTTTTACAGATGATTATTCTCGCAAGACTTGGATATATTTCTTGAAAAAGAAGGATGAAGTGTTCTCCTAGTTTCGACACTTCAAAGCCTTGATTGAGAATCAAATCGAAAAGAAGATCAAGATCCTAAGGACTGATAATGGGACTGAATATGAATCTAATGAGTTTCATGACTTTTATAAAGAGGTTGGCATTAAGAGGGAGACTACTACACCATACACTCCTGAACAAAATGGTGTGGCAAAAAGGAAGAACCATACGATTGTGGAAGTTGTTTGTACTATGCTCCATGATCAAAGACTTCTAAAGTTTCTATGGGCCGAAGTTGCAAACATTGTTGTATATGTACAAAACTAATACCCCCATCATGCATTGGTTTCCAAAACTACTGAAGAAATGTTCACCAATAAGAAACCTGATGTCTCTCATTTTAGAACTTTTGGAAGCCCTGTACGTTTTCATGTGCCGAAGAGAAAAGGAATAAATTGGGTTCATCTGGAAAGAAAGGAATCTTTGTGGGCTATAGTGAAAATACTAAGGGCTATAGAATCTATGTAGCCAGTCAAAGGGAAGTCGTGATTAGTCATGATGTCACCTTTGACGAAGATATGGCTCTCAGCAAGGTGAACAATCTTCCTACTATGAGGAGCTCTCAAGAAGCTAACACCAGGGAACCAAAAGAAAAAGATGATGAACCAATGCCCGATGTGGAAGAACCCATGGATCCTATTGATCCTCCTCCACCTGAGCCTTCCTCTTCTAGGAAGAGGCCTTCATGGCTTAGGGGGGCACTTGATGATGCTGAAGGACACACTGCACCCCCAGGAACCTTCCGTGAAAGTAAGAAACCAAACAGGTATCAGGGATACTTGACCATCATGAGCACGATCATTCAAAATAAGCCTTCATCATTCTCAGATGTCGTCAAGCATCAAGTATGGAAGGATGCTATGACCGAAGAATATGAGTTTATTATAAAGAATGTTGTATGGGAAGTGGTTCCCAAACCCCTGGACAAGATAATTGTCACTTCTAAATGGCTTTATAGGATAAAGGATGTCGCTGATGGAAGTACGGAAAAGTATAATGGTTGTTTTTTCGCTCGTGGCTTCTCCCAAAAGGAAGGCATAGACTATGACGAGATATTTTCACCTGTTGCCAGATATACCACCATCTGTGTTCTTGCATGGTTCAATCAAAGAAGAGGTCTACGTGGAGCAACCCGAAGGATTTGAGATTTATGATCGAAAATCTCATGTGTGTAGGTTGAAGAAGGCCCTCTATGGGCTGAAGCAAGCACCTCGAGCATGGTATGAGAGGATCTACAGCTACTTGATGAAGTTGGGATTCACTAGGAGTGAAGCCGATCCTAACCTTTACTTTAGGGTTGAAGATGATAAACCTCTCATATTGGTGTTGTATGTTGACGATCTCTTTCTAATAGGTGTAGACCCTCTCATTCACAAATGTAAGAGGGAGTTGGCTTCAGAATCTGAAATGAAGGACCTAGGACTGATGTACTATTTCTTAGGACTTGAAGTTTGGTAGAAGCCAAGGGAAATTTTCCTATTTCAAGGAAAATATGTGGTGAAGATATTAGAAAGATTCGGTATGGTGGACTGCAAGCCCGTAACTACCCCTATGGAGCTTGACTTCAAAAGGTTAAGCAGTAGTGTTGTTGGACCTGTTTTACGAAATGCCACCAAGTATCGTCAACTCGTCGAAGCATTAATGTTCTTAGTGAACTCCTGTCTAGATATATGCTTTGCAGTCAACACGTTGAGTCAACATATGGTTGAACCTCACCACATGCATTGAATTGGTGCCAAGGATCTGTTGAGATATCTTCGTGGCACAATCACTCATGGATTAAGATACACTTCTGGAAATGTGAGACTACTTAGGTATACTGATGCTGATTGGGCAGGCAATCTGAAGGACCGAAAGAGCACATCCAGGTGTTGTTTCTCTTTGGGATCTGCCTCAATATCCTAGATGAGCAGGAAGTAGAATTCAGTGGCTCTGAGCACTGTCGAGACAGAATACATTGCTGCTAGCATGGCCTCCTGTAAGGCAGTCTGGTTGTGAAAGCTCTTCAGTGAGATGTTTGGATTTACATTGGATACCACCATGATTCTATGTGACAACTAGAGTGGGATCTGTTTATCAGAAAATCCTGTATTTCATGATCGTTCCAAGCATATCGATATCAGGTACCACTCTATTCGAGATATGGTGCAGCGAGGAGCAATAAGGCTCCAACATATCAGTATAGATGAACAGGTTGCTGACATTCTGACAAAGCCCCTAAGAAAGGTCAAATTCCCGATTTTCCGAGAACGACTTGGTGTCATTAAAAGACCCTTTGATGAGGGTCAAGTATGATGTACTGAACTATGGGAGCTCCAGGGGGGTGCGGGGTACTTCTTGGAGCGACATATGACCATAGGGTGACTCACCATCCCCTGTTGGTGCACTTTATACAAGGTAAAAAGTTCAACCTTCCCCTATGACACCCTGTGGCAACTACAGAACAAGATGATTAGTTTTCCTGTGGGCCAGGATGATTCATTCTCCATGGTGACCATGGAACAAGATTATTAGTTCTCCTGTGGGCTTGTATGATGTGTTCTCCATGGTGATTGTGGAACAGAATGATTCATTCTCCTGTGGGCTAAGATGATTAGTTCTCCATGGCATCCATTAGACATGATGATTCGCTCTCCTATGGACAGGATGATTAGTTCTCCTATCGAGGCATCCTACCCATGCAGTTTGGGACTCATGGGAAGTACCTATCATCTGAGCAATGAGTAGGGAAATGAGGATAGGGACCATAGTAGTATCAATGCACGCATCATTTTATCTACCGTACTTCCTATGTTAAGATGACCTTCATTGATCTGGGATCAATGATACTGGTCCAGGACTAGTGAGAGTGGTACACAATCTGAGACTGACTTTGGGTCAGTGGAGGATGGTATGATACATCCTCAGTCATTTCTTCTTCTTCATAATTCGATCAAAGCAAAGTAGAGCAAGTAGGTTCAATCCATACAAGACAATGCATTTGATGGATGGACAACAGTGATAGTCTGACAGATTGCAGATGAAGTTCTCCCTAGTTAAGAGGGAGTGTTAAAATTGGAAACTAGGGCCAAACTTCATGTGGGTCCCCTTATTCATGGATGATAATATTTTTACTAGATCGAGAGGTGTAGGATTGATCTAAAGATCATCTGATTCCGATAAGTATTTATCGAGATATGAATTTATTTTGATTATGGACTAATTGTCAAAGTCGGCCAGCAATTGATGTAGGCTCAGAAGCCCAACAGATGCACATTTTAATATTAATCTTTTTTTATGCAAAATTATATTTTCTATTATTTTTCGAAGTTGTTGAAGTAGTATTTTAATTGTATTTTGCAGAAAAATGTTCACTTAAGATTTTTTTAATTGTTTAAATAAATTCAAAAACCAAGAGCATCATTTTAACAAGGACTAATAAACAAAGATAGTGGTATTTTTTGAATTTCTTTCCTTTTTATATGTTATTGATTTTTCATTTAGCCCCTTTGAAACTATCTAAAAAAATTTCAAACATTATGTTTAAAAGAAATTAGATAAAAAAAATCATATGAATATGAAAATATCAAATCCATATTCCATTGGATAGAGGATTCCTTCATAAATTGAACATGATCAACTCTGTTAGTTAAGGACAAATTTTTCTAGAGTCTCCTTGGGTAAAAAATGGTGTTGTAGCGAAATATGCAGAAGAGGAGCTAAACTTTGTCTTTTCAGACCTCCAGCTCAATTAAGCACTTAAAATGCTCGATCGAGTGTTCTAGATAAAATTGATCGAGGGTTTAAGAAACCCTCGATCAAACCCTTAATGTGGTTAAACAAAGGCTAACTAGATCGAGATATCATAATTATCTAAAGAAAAGGAGAAAAAAATGAAGTCTCTCAATACTTGCCTTTAAGCAAATTATAAAACTTATTTATTACAAAAACTAATTTTATAAATATTCCAATATATTCCAAACTCTAATTTTAATTAATTATAAATACAAATTTTACTTATTTTATATAAATATAAAATATTTTTTAAGACTTCAGCATTTTATAATTTTTTATGTAAAATTTTTCAATAAAAATCAATCAAATTATTAATAAAAAATAAAAAACAACAAACTAAACTAAAACATTCTCACTCACATTTATGAATTTTTCACCATCTAGTCAACTTAAAATTGTTCACAAATAGAATACAAAACTAAACACTAATTATAAAGATTTTATAGCAAGCTTACTCATTAATCATTAAAAAGAAACATATGTTATATTTTCTCAAAACATTAAATTTTATGATATTATTATTTTAAAAAACATGGTGTACGCACATTTAAATATAGATTACACAAATTCAATTTTAGTCAAATAATATTTTAAAATTGATGATTTTGTTATGTTTTTGTTATTTTAAAAATATATATTGCAAACCTTAATCACAAGTAAACATTTCTATATATATTTCGTACTTATAGAGAGTGAAGACAAAATTGAGTACAATCACATTTTACAGGTTGAGAGAGATTTTATAACTTGAGATACCATTCCACGCATTACAATTATATTAATTATAAATTACAACTATATTAATCACTACCCTATATATTATATTATATATATATATATATATATATATATATATATATATTATATAAGTAAGTTTGATTTTAAAAGATATGAATATGACCTAGGAAATATAATATATATATATTATATATAAAGTTTGATTTTAAAAATAGAATTAGGACCTAGGGAATAGATATGATTAACTCTTTATTGAATTTTATAAAATATGTATTTTAAGCAAAGTCCAAATTCTCATTTATGAGTTACACTTGTTCCTATAAAAAAAATTTAATATTTATTAAAATCAAATTGATAAAAATTATGTTTATCAATTTGTTATTGTTATTTAAGTTATAGTTATAATAATTCTTACTTAAATTATAACATTGAATTTTTAATTATATAAAAAACCTAGTTACAAAATTACAGTGATAATACATTTATTATTTTAAATTATATAATATGAAATTTAAATCATATTAAAACTAATTATTAAGGTATCAAATTATAAATATAAGAATATTACAATTTCAATTGCAATTGGGATAGAATCATTTTTCAAATCTATATATACTAAGATACTAGAAATTAATCTAAAACATAGTTAATTACATATTCAAATGTAAATGGTAATTAAATTTGGTTGTTGTTTTTTTTTAACTATCAAATTTAGTTGTTGTTTTTAAAGTTTCCATATCATTATTGATATTTACATAGATTTAAAAATTGTTAATGCTAATAAAAATAAAAATGCTATCCAAATTTAAGGCTTGATCAAGCCTTGACTGAGGTCCTAACCTAGGGTTACACATGAACTTGATTGAGAGCTTGTTTTAATGCTCAATCGAGAAATGTTTAAGACCTCAAACAACTCGATTGAGAGATCAAAGATTGTTCGATTGAATCGTTTAAAAAGGCTCGATCAAGATATTTTTTTCACCCACAACACACCCTCTATTACCAAAAAGTGTAACCAAGCTCCATGAGCGCACCAGAGAGTGTTTCATTTTTCAATGATTCAGTGAGATTTTGTAATTCCTCAACTGGGTGGAAATATGTTTAGCTAGAGGGGGCTTCCATTGACTCATGAAAATGAGGATATTTTTTTTTAGGATTCGGTTGCACTTTTAGAAGTTCACTCTTGAGGTGCATGGGATCGGTTCCCTAGTAGGGAAACATTTTAAGGAATTGAATAGGTTTTTGTAGTATCAAGGTGCTCTAATTATTAACAAATGAACTGAGGCCTCCTCTATCAATCCTTGGTAAGATAGTGAGTTGAGTTGAGGATGTTTCACATCTTCCAAGTTGGTTTGGGACCCAAGTATTATTCTCACTTTCAGTTTGTTTCAACTTATAGAGTGCCAAGTTGTGATGGCATTGCTTGAGGAAGAATAATATTTGGGAGGGGAGGATTGTAATGTACCCATTTCTAGATTCCCTTATGATGTAGTTAGAGTGGATTTCCAAAGCTTGTGTCAGCTAGATCATATAAGTGAGATTACATCATCAGCGAGCTTGGAAGTTTTGAGGAGACTTATGGGTCCCAAATTGGTTTGTCTACCATATTTTATCATGAAGATCAGTTTCACACAATTTATTCTTGGTTTCGTTGCATTTTGATGATTCCTGTAAACGAGGTTAGTATTGAGCATATTTTAATTAATTACACTAAGGTATTATTTAGAGATTATTCCTTGGAGAAACAACCTAATGTAATAACTTGTTGGAAATAGGATGAAAATATCTATAGGATGGGATGATGAAAGTCCATTTTAGTCGACGAAGAAACCATAAAGAAAAATTAATCACTTTCTCGGTTTAAAAGAATTTAATTAAAAATTCAATTATTTTAAGAAGGAAAATAAGTTCAAATTGGAGAAATGGAAACTAAAAGAGAGGAAATTAATTTCCCTCTCGTCATTATGCATATTTCTTTGTGGAGATAAAATTGGAGTATTCATTGCTCATTTCTTCCTTGGATGGAAACCCTTGGATTGAGAGTTGGTTTTCATGGATGATCATCCACCTTAGCTAGATTGAAGGGAGGATGATTCAAGTCCTTAACTAGAATAAAAAAAATTAGCATCAAAGAGCCATTTCACATCATGTAGGTCAGGGTTGAACAAGCGGGAAGGGTATTTGGAAGCGACCAAGTCAAGCAATTTTTGAAGAAGCGTTTGCATCCATAGTGATTTGATTGTAAGTTTAAGGGGGATTGATTTGTAGGCTCTTGATACACCTACACATAAGGAGATGTCGATTACCCACATCAGCACCCAAGAGGGTCATGATCTTCTAAACTCAGATCAACACGAGAATACCAAGGGTAAATGATATGTTAAACTCAAAGCCACACAAGAATACCAAGGAGAATTGATATGCTAAACTGAGAGCCACACAAGAATATGAATGAGACACAATCTGCAGATCTAGTGGCTACCATCGCACAAATCACTCGAGCTAACAAAGGAAAATCGCTAGAATATATATTGAACTAGGTTGGTTGTGAATACCAGGGTGGACTTGTGCTAATTTGTGTAACCATACAACTGATATGAGAAGCCACGAGGGTCCAAGAGATTACCAGGTTGTGTGTGGGCCATGATTTTTTAGCCTCAGTCTTTTCACATGCTCATGGTGGGAGGGGGGGTGTAGTGATATAGGGGGCTCACAGAAGCTACCAGAGCACCTATGTTGATTGGGGGTCATCGTTGGTGCCTGAAGCCTCATGTGGAATGGTCATAGTGGTCAAGATAGGGTTGTTAGTCTAGGAAGATGGGAATTCCAACCTTTATCAACTACCGTATGGATCTATGCAAGGGCATGTTGTGCATGAGCACCAAAAAGCTACACATGTAGCTAGAGTTTCATAATAGTCTGACAAGCAGGAATAACCTATGTTTCCCATGTCACACTGATTCCATGGTAGTTATCACTGTAATCGAGCTGACTAAATGTTAAGGAATGAAAAACATGTAGCCAAATTTCCCTTCTCAATATTATGAAACACTTAAATAGATTACATAGGGTACATCAATAATAAATGACTGGAATAAAACTCAAAAAAATCTTAACTAATCAAACTGGTTGTGACACTTGGAGTAACAACTATGACACCTAGTAGGTGGTTGGAATTAGATTCTCCAACACCCATCCTTAATTACAAAAAAAAAAAACTAATATGCAGGTTGGTCTAAGTCTTAGCTAGGCTTACAATTAAAAAAAAAACCTACATAGCTAGATTTCCTTTTCTTTCCCTTTTCTTCCATATCCTATATCCTCTAAATTTCTTTAGCTTTATTTTTTCACTGTAGGTTTCAAACTTTAATTTCTTCATTTGCTAGTGCAGGTCTTCCATTTTTTTAGGATGTCCATGAGTATCATCTATCTCCTCAAAAATATGTTTTTATCTGAATTTATACCGCATGTCATATTTTATAGTGTGATCTTCATCATTAATTTTTTGAGCTTAAATTTGTTGGAACATAACATGAGAATAAAATTTTGTCTTCAAAAATACATTACTTGAAAATATCATTAATGTTTTCATCATACATGCTCTCTTCAACATTCATTTTTGCAACTTCTATGCAAACTTTATCAAGGCATGGTGTTGCAATCCATGCTTCAAGGAACTTTAACTCTTCTTCATAATCTTCTTGTTTACCTACACACTCGAAATCAATGTTAGGATTAAAAATAATTGTGGAACTATATTACTTCTATTCTTTCTACTCTATAATGAGAGCTTTCTCTCGTTGTTGTTCCTTCTCTACCATTGTTTATTCAGTTCCTTCAAAGAGGTTTTCTTCCACTTGGTTTTCATACCCAAGTGGGCTTATCTCACCAAATAGCATCATGTCGATATCATGTTTTTGTTGCATCATCTACAACCATTCATCATTAGGAAACAAGTATTTATCAAACTTAACATAAACAAATTTAATGGCTGGATTCAAGATCTTGAAGACCCGAAGCTCAACCCTTTAGCCTTCCCCTATGCACCATGCACCCTCCTGAATTAACTAAGCACACTATTGCGCCCAAAAGGCATCAATCCCTAGCCTTCAGGAGTGCACTATGTTCCCTACTTGAGCTCTCTTTAGTGCATGAGTGCCCCCTAAAGGCATGAAGACTCATCCTTCAGAGTTTAGGAGTGCACACTACACCCACCCTCTCCCCTCTAAGCACATAACACACTTGGGAAGCCTGAAGCTTTTCCCTTCGTCCTTCGAACTTGTGAGATGCGCCCTGCCTTGACTGCCTTATTTTTTAGGGTGCATGAGTGCACCCTGAAGCCTCAGAGCTCCTCCTTATCAACCCTTCAATCTCTTGAAGTGCACCCTTTCACCCTATAGCTCCCTTGAATATCTTAAGCACGTTAAGTAGGCATGAAGAGTAAAATATGCATAAAACATGCTAAAGTAGGAGATTTTCAAAGTGATGGTTACTCATCATGAGTGATTGCATAAACATGTATTATAGCGACCTCATGACAAGCACACACAAAAATAATATCAGGTAAAGAGGATAAATAAAGGAAGCACAAGAAGATCTACGAATGCATCTGAAAATTGATGAT
Source organism: Pinus taeda (assembly GCA_000404065.3). Taxonomy (NCBI): domain Eukaryota; kingdom Viridiplantae; phylum Streptophyta; class Pinopsida; order Pinales; family Pinaceae; genus Pinus; species Pinus taeda. The sequence continues at coordinate 30,105 of APFE030483951.1, read as the reverse complement.
AAAAGTACCATGAAGACTCCGAGATTGAAGACCCTTCAGGTGGTGGAAGCACTGTGAGAATATGATGATAAAGAAAAAACACAGTGGTATCCATGTCACCACTAAAGAGAGTCCATGCCATCAGTAATTGTGACTCCCAATCATCCCAGATAATGATGTGTCAAGTCTCATCATATGATGATATGGAAGAAAAAATATATTGTTGTAATTATTGCAAAATAAAAGCAAGTAGAAGTCTAAGAGTCACATGTAATCTCAAGAGTCATGGAATTCCAAAGGACATGTAATACCAAAAGTCATATGTAATTCCAAAAGTCATTTGGAACTTCAAAGGTTGTAGAATTCCAAAGGTCGCTAGAAGTTATAAAGTCAAGAGTTGTGAGAATATGAAACATCACTCTTCAATTTATAAATAGAACCACATTTCTCTTGTAAAGGGATTTTATTGTTGGATTCTCTCATAAGGCATAAGAGAGATAATTTAGTACTTTTAGGGAGCAAGTAGTGGCTCCAATGATCCACTATTGGAGCAAGCGATGTTCGTTGTATTTATGCATCATGGGAGTATTACATAATATTTGAAGCCTTAATGGCCAACTCATTTTCACAGATGGATTATGGATGTTTGTAATATTATTCTGTGAAGGTTCACGGTTCATGTTTTCTTTCACCAATACTAAGGTAGTTAAAGTATTTAGGTTATTTTTGTGCTTATTCTATTGAGAATGTGTTGTAATGGCTAAACTATCATCGCATTCTATGTGGACTATTCTATTGAATGGTAGACAAAACATTCCTATTTTCATGTGCCTTTATTAGGGTGGTACTATTACCTCTCTCCTAGAGGCTTGTTTTATTTTCCCCTCTGTTGTACAAGAACCTTGATGCACTTGCAACTAAACATTCACCGGGTACACTTTCTTTATCTTTAAAGGCACATATGTGATTCTCTCTCTTCCTAATAGTTAAATCCAAGGAAAATATTTAAGCAAACGGAAGTCGGGTTGTATTTTGGATGGGGCTCCTATCCAAAAGGGTGTGAGGTCTAGTTGCGATCACATATTGGGGAGACCCCTTCAAATGTTGGAAATTCCAGCACTATCAACATCTTTGTTCTACCGAGCATGGTAATGATTGTGGGCTTGTGGTCATTGATATATTTTCTAAGATGGCCATAATGGCTTCTTGGAAAAATATTATCATAGCAACAAATTGTTGTTAAGCTCTTGTTCGAACTAGTGTTGGTTTATTTTAGGATCCCATAGGCCATCATATTAGATTGAGATATCAGGTTTCTAAGTGCATTATGGTCAAGCCTTTGGTCATTGTTAGACCCCAAGCTCATTAAATCAAATGTCGTTCTCTCCTAGACTAATGGCTAGACAAAGGTCGTCAACAAGATAATCATGCACATTTTATGAATGTACAACTCCAAGCATCCACAAACATGGGATGAGAGTCTCCTCTATGTTCAACATAGTTAGAACAAATCTCTTCATATCTCAATTGGTCATGGCCCCTTCCAGGTGGACCTAGAATTTCAACCATTGTGTCCTATTGGCGTTGCACTTACCCTTGCAACTACACAGGGAAAATATGCACATGTTCAATATGAATCCACAAAGACACCAAGTTTATTGAATGAAATCAACACACCCACCAACAAGTCCATGATATCTTGCAAAAATAAAAATACTAATTACAAACAACATCATGATCAACACCGACTGCCACACAAGTCTTAAGTGGGAGATAAGGTTTGCTTGCACTTGCAAAATGAATTCCTTGTAAGAGCCCATCGGAAGCTTCAACCCCTCTGTTATGGACCTTACACCATCACCAAGGTTATAGGTGACAATGCTTTTGAGCTAAGTATCCCCCCCATTACTTGGCCTACACCTAGTGTTCAATGTGGACACCCTTCAGCCATACTTTCCACCATTGTCGGACACACAAAAAATTGTAGAGCAGCTAACACCAATATAGATCACCGAGATTGCATTGTATAAGCCAAAACTGACCAAATCTGGACACACATATTAAGAACACTCATCAATAGAGGATCTAATTGTATTAGGTTGTCAAAGAAACAATCTCCTGCACCAAACCAAGTGACTCGCGAGGGACCAAGTTCAGTAGAAGTTTCTTCATCTCATTGCAACACTCAACACAATTGGGACCATTGCTTTCTAAGAGGGGAGGACTAATCCACGTTAATATTGGTGGCCACCCACCTATTCCACTTGCTAACAACATAATTTTCCTATTTTGGAAGTTTTCAGGTCCAAAACTTACAAAGTCGTTTTGAGGCCCTAAAAAATATTCTTTGGGGAAACATACCAACGTAATCATAAATTGTCGTTGATAATCGACTATGGGACTCCTTAGGTAAACATTTTCAATGGGTTATCGTGTGCATCAAACATAGATTTTATGTCAAAGTTATGACCCTCGGAAGTTGACGTTCCAACTTACCCCATCAAGGCTCATAAGCCTTTGGCACTTCATCTACCAGGGTTAGGATTTTAAACGTTTATGGTTTCTCATTTTTTCTTAATAATAAAAAAGGCCTCAAAACCTCATTGTAATACAATTTAGGAAAATGCCTAATTATCATGTTTCTTTAGATAAGCTACCACAATTTGAACTAATTTACTTCTATTTTGCATGTGTATAGTTTCAATATTTCTCATTTATTAATTGAAGTCAAATTTCATTATATCTTTGTATTTTAGCTTTAAATATGTATCTCATTTCTTTTCCTTCATAAATTCAAATCAATTTTATCTTTGAATGTGATTAAAAAAAATATCATTAAAAAATACATTAATTTCCTGAAAATAATTTAAACGGTACCTAGAAATATATTCACCATATTTATTTATTAATAATTTAAAATTTTAAGAAATACATATCTTATTAAAGAAAAATAATAACAAAATATATATTAACGTCTAAATTATAATATAATAAGGGATTGTTTAGAGACGCCGCGAAAAACACTTTGTTAATTTAAAAAACAGCATCCTTTCATCACTTGATGTGATAAAAATCCAACTTAAAATTATCTTACATATGAGTTACTTGATAGCATGACATCCATATCCCATTTACTTCACAGGAGCGCCGTGGGCCCGCAACTTGGCAGCATTGCCTCATGACGCTCAGGTTAGTTCGGAAATATTACGATGTTCTTCCTAAAACCATGATCCATTATCAAACTGCAGTAGTAGTCCCAACAAATTGTTGGGGTTTCCATAATTTTATCACAAATTCTGCACATCATAGGTGTTTTTGTTTATTTTTTAAACAAAATACAAAAGTTTCATGTGTTTTTTGGAATTTTGGAATGTTAAATACCAAATTTTAATTATATTTAAAAAACTAAAAAGCTATTAAATTTATTTATATATTTAAAATACAATTTAATAATTAAAAATTTATATTTTTATTAAAATTAGTATAAAAATGTATATTGGTTTTAATGGTTAAGAGTATGTGTTTCTTTATAAGAGGTTACATGTTCAAAACTAAAGATGTAGTGTATGTATGCCATGGTAGACTTAGCAGTGAAATCAGTACATAGAAGTGGTCCATTGTCCCAAAAAAAGCCTCATACACCAATGTAGTGTGTGGCTTGGCCTTGACCTTAAAATTGGATAATAATAATAATAATCCATTATTAAAAATTTTTACTGTAGAAAACACGCGCTCATATCTAAGTCATCCTTAGTTGAAGTTTTATAAGTTTTCTAGCGACAGTTAATTGAAATTCTCAAACAGCAACTCTTTTCCAACTGTTAGTTAAAGATAGCTCTTGTCTTTCCACTGTTTGTTAAATTTTCAAAGCTAAAAACAACAACTCTCATCTGTCCATTGTCCCAACAAAAAATATCATACACCAATATAATGTGTCGATTAACCTTAACCTTAAAATTAAATAATAATAATAAAAATTTGTGGTGGAAAGCGGCCGCTCCTATCTCACGTCACCATTCGTTAAAGGTTTTTTGTCACCGTTAGTTGAAGTTTTCAAACAGCAGCTCTTATCCAACTGTTAGTTAAAGTTTTCGAAGCGTAAAATGGCAGCTCCTGTCTCTCCGCCCGTAAATTTTCAAAGCGGAAAATAGCAGCTCTCATCTGTCCATTGTTTGTTAAAGTTTTCAAAGCGGAAGAAGGCGTTTTTAAATATTGATTTGAGTTTCGAACTTTTTAGTTGAAAAATTAGCGAAAAACGTTTTAACTAGATTGTATTTTTTTCTTAAAATTTCTACTCGATTCTAAATTTGAAAATATAACCACAAACTCTAAAATAATTATACTATACCGTGAAAAACAGCCAGTCTTTCTGTTGCTGGTCCGGTGACAATAACTGCCGCGCACCTAACAGGCGAAAATAGATTTGGCAGCGTTATAGGTTATATACACGTGACCAGATTGTATAGGGAAAAATGAGTTCGAAAAAGTGGGTTTTTAAATAAGTGTTTTTTTTCATTGGAATTGGGTATTTTAATCATTTAATTATCAATGGTTTAGATTTAAAGATGATAGTGTATTTTTGTAGTTGCCATAATATTAATGGATTGAATTCATACTATTAACTTCACTGCATATTTAAATCACATGATTAAACCTTGTTTAAATTATTTTTTTATAAATATTCTTTAAAAAATTACCATGTAGTTTGTTAATTGACACCTATCAAGATTAATAGGAATGGGAAGACTACAAATAGTAGTGAAAAGGCGTATTTTTGAAAAACATGATTATTCATTTCAAACCATTGGTAACCTGTGTCCAATTCCAAATCACATTGTCTGTAGTTTCATTAACTTGTCAATCAATTTCAAGATTTCATGCTATTAATAATAACTTAGCCACTCCATCTAGGATTGTAACGTGGAGGGACATTGGTAAGGTGTGTCCAATTCCAAATAATAGGTACGTAGTTTCATTAACTTGTCCATCAATTCACCCTTTCAATGCTCTTAATAATAACTCTGCCACTCCATGTAGGATTGTAAGGTGAGCAACATTTCTTGGGTGAGAGTTTCAAATTGTGATTAAATATTTATTGTATATGTTATTCATCACCATTCCATTTATTATAAGCAAAACAGTGCTCCGTGGATGCATCCATTTCTTAGTGCTTGGTTTGTGCTCCGTGGATGTATCCATTTCTTAGTGCTTGGGTTGCTTGAATTGTTGAAGCAAAGCAATAGGCAACTACAATTTGCTGTAAGGATTACTAGAATGATTTGAAAGGGCTTCTCTTGGTTTCTATCTGCTAATAAAGGTCTTCATTGTCTTTCTTTTCTCGACCTAATGTTTTTTCGGGGGTTTCCAAATGCATTGGGTGAACCCTGTTGGTTGAAAATGGTAATGGTAGAAAAAAGAAAGAAAATTCCTTTTTCATGAGCTTTCTTGAATATATGTATTGATTGTCTTTGTTGGTATATCCATTAGAGTATTTCAATTTGAAAAGAATGACATGTTAATATATTGTATTCTTTCCCCCTTGATGATGCCGCTAGACAACGGTGCCCTAGGGTGTTTAGCTAGGCATCATTTGTCGGGTTTCTAGACTATTAAAACTCCATTATCTCATTGCTATAACTTAAATGAATTTTCTTTTTTCTTTGTAACAACTTTACTATCTCAACAATTTGCAAATAGTCATCATGCTCATCCTTGAATGAAAAATCAATGGTCACTATGGTATGTGTGATGAAACTTTGTCATTATGGTATGTGTGCTGAGACTATGTGGTTGGTGATTGGGAAAAAAATGAAATCCTTGCTATGTATCACATCTATGCCCTGCTCTTGTGGCTCATGATTGGGGAAAGGAATGAGGTTGTTCTCCTTGGCTTTAACAATTCCATCCTCCTGGTTCCAAGAACATTGGGGTTTATAATTCTCTAAACTAACCTCGCCCAATATTACTCCTTGTGGTTCATGACTAGGTAAAAAAATGAGGTTGTTCTCTCTAACTTCAACAATGCCATCCTCCTAGTTCCAATCACATTAGGGTTTATAACCCTTTAAACTAGCCTCACCCACTCGTTATGGCTAATAACTAAGTAAAAAATGTGGTGGTGGTCTCTTTTCTCAAAATTCCCAAGTTCATAACTCTCCAAACAACCCTCCCCATATGTTTCCCTTCTTCTGAGTGGATCAACCAAATCGTGCATCAACCAAATTAAATAATTAGACACAATGTTAATTTTTCTATTCAAAAACATAATAACAAAAACATTTACTAGCTATTAAAGTCTTAGGTATGAGTTTTTAGGTTTAAATTTCTCAATTCATCTCTCATATCTAAATTTCAATTAAATTTCGGTAACTTCGACAATGAAATCTTCAATTAAATAAATTTTGTGTTCGGTTGGCCGGGCAAACCTTAAATTTTAATATTTTTCTGAGAGATTGGAATACTAATTTTTTCGGCATGTCAACTGAAATGAAATTTTGATTTCTAAGTCTTAACCTAACCATAAATTTAAACTTTCATATTTCCAATGAAAATTTCAACGTAAGCGAAACTTGTGCTTTTCTTTCTACGCAAACCCTAAATTTTAATTTTTTTTTGGAAACCTTGGAACAATAGATCCAGGTTCATAGCTAGTTGTGGCTGACTTGAAGCGTAACGAGACGTCTCTCAAAGTCTCATCCATCATCAGTGTGTGCTTTTTAAGATAATTAGATTTATGTATACTATATTTTCATTCTCATATTTTACTAGACCGGGGAAATAATTCACAACATCTATAATAATATAGATTGGTTATATTTGTAATTAAATTTTGTATTTAAGTGAGTATACTTTCGGTTTATTGTAATTTAATTATATATTAAATTACAAATTTCAATCTTATATTATGATAAAGAATAAAAAATATGGTCTTCCAATTTAAAGGGTAAAGTTTTTAATAATACTTTATGTCAATTAAAACTTTGTTTTAGCCATATTTAGCCATATTTAATTTATATAGCTAAATTATTTTATATTTCATTAATTTGAGTGTTAATTATATGGGAATTATCATATAATTACATGTTTATAATTTCTTATTTCTTAATGTTTAACCATATAAATGTAGTTATGTATTTATTAGTCATGTAGTTATAGTATTAATTGGCGTGTTTTAAGATTGGGAGGGTTTTTTTGGGTTTATTTTTTACTCTATTTTTTATAATTTGACAAAGATCATTTGAAATTATAAGCAAGTTTGAGTTGTAAACTCTTCACAAAGTGTATGCACTGAAGAAACCATTTTAAAGTCAACAATTCCAACCAAAAATTCCAAACATCTAGGTTTTAGACGACACATTAAAAATTTTAAATATATAAAATAAAAATAATATTCAGTTAAGATTAAGGATCAGCCTTATATAATTTATTTTTTTTTAAAACATGATGACCATAAACTTATGTTTTTAGAACACATTTTCTATTGTTAAAATTTAAATTGTAATATAATTATTGATCACTGTATACTAAAATCACATTATTAATTAAGAAAAGCTATCTTAATAAATATTAGAAATTCAAATTAATTAAAAAAAATTATAAATATATAAAATTATCCTGAAAAATTTCAACAAACATAAAAACCAAAACTATATTTTTTGTTATTTAAATTTCGTAATATTTATTACTTTAATCTCTATATACCACATAAGCATAATCGTGTAGATATTAATGTAGTCCATTACAATGATTAAGTTGTGATAATTCACAATTGAATAATAATATACACTGGTTATATTTGTAATGCCATTTTGTATTTAAGTGAGTATCTTTTGTGTTTATTATAATTTAACTATATATAAATTACAAATTTCAATCTATAATTATGATAATAAAAAAATAAAAAATGTGGTCTTCCAATTTAAAGGGTCAAGTTTTTAATAATAGCTTCATGTCATTAAAACTTTGTTTTAGCTCTATATAGATTATATAGCTAAATTATTTTATATTTAATTAATTTGAGCGTTGATTATATGGTAATCATCATATAATTACATGTTCATAATTTTGTATTTCTTACTGTTTAAGAATATAAATGTAGTCATGCATTTATTAGTCACGTAGTTATAGCCCTAGTCGTGTGTTTTAGGTTTGGGAGGGTTTTTTTGGCTTATTTTTTACTCTATTGTTTATATTTTGACAAACATAGTTTGGAATTACAAATAAGTTTGAGTTGTAAACATTGTGTATGCACTCAAAAAACTATTTTAAACAATAAAAATTAAGACTGAGCCAACAAAAATGTGTCAAACTCCAATAAAAAATTCAAAAACATCTAGCTTTTATACACCCCATTAAAAATATTTATAAATATATGAAATAGAAATGATAATTTAGTTTTAAGATTAAGATCAACCTATATATCATTATTTTTTTAAAACAATGAAGACATATAGACTTAATTGTTTTAGAAACACATTTTATTTATGATAAAGAACATTTAAATTATAATTATTATGATTATGATTAACAATTATATTATTAAATAAGAAAGCCCATCTTAATAAATATTAAGAAATTAAAATAATTAAAAAAAGTATAAATATATTAAATTATGTTGAAAAGTGTCACAAAATTAAAATAGACTACATTTTTTATTATTTAAATTTCCTAATATTTATTAATTTAACCTCCATATACCACATAATCATAATCATGCAAATATTTTTTTTCTCAGTAAAGACTATTCTATTAATAAAAAGAGGAAAAATATTTACAGAGAGGTTTTAACCTCTGAGGAGGCTGTAGCATGCCCTCTAGCAAAAAAGCTATTGCAGGTGTCCTAATGCCTGACCTTTACATATTTAACCAGCAGAACCATAGGTAGACTGGTGATTTTTACAAAATTCAACTCTTCACTGAGCTTACAAAAAAACCTTGATCCCTTACAAAAATATTGTCTTTTAGAAGGGCTATTACATTTCCATTGAGTCTCAAAAAACCTGTAGACTGTAAATTTCATGCCAGTGAGAAAATATACCATGCAAATTAGGAAAACGCAGACCAAGTACAAACCATAGAACAAACAAGCTCTTAATCCTGTTGTGGAGAGTCGGCATCCTTCTCGCTTGCTCGGTTGACCTAGGTAACCATGAGGCTGTCTTCTACATCCATCGTGCTGCGTCCTGGAGGGAGAACAAGGTGGAGTATGTTCTCAAAAGTACTTGCAGGCTCACAATCCTTAACGGACCCCTGTGAAGATGAAGGCTGGTGGTAAGGTAAATCTTGCTGGCCACCATCGCTCACAATCCCAGAAGCATTGAGGACATCCCCAATTGGGTTTTCTTGATGAGCTAATCATGCAAATATTAATGTAGTCCATTACAATGATTAATTTGTGATATTAATGCGGCCATTACAAGGATTAGCTTATGATATTAACAATATATTGTTTTATTAATAAATAAGTAAAATGATTTTAAAGTAATTTTAAATATGAAAAAT
>APFE030483951.1:0-15356 GCA_000404065.3 Pinus taeda | reverse complement strand
GTCCAACAATTCCTGCACTTGTTTGCGCACTTCTTCATTGTCCTTTGGACTCATTCTGTACGCTGCCTTATTTGGTAAACTCGCTCCTGGTATAAAATCGATATGATGGCTGATGCTCCTCCTAGGGGGTAACTTATCAGGTAATTCCTCTGCTGCAATATCGTGAAATTCTTCTAACAACTCCTGTACTTCCTTAGGCAATTCTGTTCGTTCTGTGCTTAGCAATACTGGCTTCATCCTCCTTACAACTGCAAAATTTATTTCAGTCTCATCAATCTGTTTGATGAACTGTTTTCCTCCTAATAACAACGCCTTTGTTCTGCTAGTCTCTGCTGAATCTTCCTCTTTGATGGGCACGAGTGTGTGTTTGACCCCATCCTTCGTAAACTTGTAACAATTCATCTTTCCATCGTGTGTCACCCTTCTGTCATACTGCCATGGTCTTCCGAGCAGTATGTGGCACACGTCCATGGGCATAACATCGCAGACCACTGTATCGTGGTACTTGCCAATGCGAAACTCCACTTCGCATTGCTCATCAACCAACAGCTGGTGGCCTTTCTGTAGCCACGACACCTTGTAAGGTGTGGGGTGTTTCAGCCGCTTTAACCCCAATTTTTCTACCATCTCAGTGGCAACTAAGTTATCCGTACTCCCGTTGTCTATTATTACCTTACAGCACTTCCCATGAGATTTACAGACTGTCCGAAACAGTGACTTCCGCTGAGTCGGTTCAGACATTTCTTTGGTTGGCTTTAGCAGAACTTTATTCAGGAGTAATGCCTCTCCCGTTTCTGCTACATCTTCCACTTCTCGTGGCTGTGCTTCCGCTTCTTCCGGCTGAACCATATATGTTCCTCTCTGACCTGCCTGCTCCACTTCTGGGCACTCAAAGGATCGATGTCCCCATTTTTAACACCTGTAGCACTGGAAACCAGTTCCTCTTCCACGGCCATTCCCTCTTCCACGCTAATATGACCGACCTCCTCTAGTGCTGTCTCCTTTGTCAGCTGTCCCTGAAGTTTTTGAGCTGCTGCCTTCTTCACTGTTTGCAGCACTCTTTCCTCTTCCGTAGGACTGTCCTCATCCTCTACCACTTCCTCTTCCTTTCCTGTTATTCTGCTTTCTATTAATTTTCTCCTCAGCCTTCACAGCACTCTGAAAGGCTTCCTCTATACTTTTGGGAGAAAGAATACTAATTTCATCCAGGATCTCCATCCTCAAACCGTTAACATACCGTGTTGTCTTCTCTGGAGTCTCATCCGTGTAACCAGCACGTAGATTGACCCGGTAGAACTCTTCCGTGTATTCCTTGACATTCATACCCTTCTGTCTCAAATTCTGCACTCTCCGACATAGTTCAACCTGGTAATCTTTTGGCAGAAACCTGCCCTTCAGTTTCGCTACCATCCTCGCCCAGTTTCGTATGGGTAACTTATTCAATCTTTTTCTGTCTGCCTGGACATTATCCCACCACAAGAGGGCATGTCCCTTTAACTTAGTAGCGGCGAACTTAACTTTCTTATCCTCCCTGATCTCTTCATTCTCAAAGTATTTATCCAGTTCGCTGATCCAATCTAACAGAATATTAGCAGACAGACTACCATCATAATTTGAAATTTCTGTCTTTGGCTTGCTACTGGCCAATAAGATTGAACGCAGCAGTCTTAGTTCTCGAGCTTCTTCATCTGAAGCTTCCGCAGCAGCTACTGTCTCTTCCTCACTCTCATCTCCCAACTTTGGGTCTCTTCGTCTACCCACTTCCACTACTTCCAAGCGAGCTGTAAGAACTCTAATCTGTTCTCTTAATCCTTCATCTCCTCCTCCTCCTCCTCTTCGTGCACCTCTGCCACGCCCTCGTCTTGGCACTTGTACTTCTTCCATCTTCCTCTAACTAACGAATAAAATAATAAAAATAAAAAAAACGGCTCTGATACCAATTGATGCGGCCCGTCCACGTGGCCCCTCTCCAACTCACCTACCCACGGTACTTGCGGATTTGGTATGTTGATTATGGTTGATTTACAATCGTTTTGCTCGGTCTGAATTTAATTGTGGCAGTACTTACCTACCTACCTCCCGGTACCTTGCCCCTTCTCTGGCTAACACCTGTCTGCCTCGGTTATGTTGCAACCCTAATCCGCCCGTTCCTCCTTTTGATGATTCATTTCGCGCTCATTGTCATTTGGCACTGTGACTTCACTGCTCTGCAACCTGGTTTCGAGCTCAGCTCTGTCTGGGAGAAAACAGTCGATACTTAGTCGTTTTTGATGGTTTTCTTGCCTGAATGCTTGGTTTTCCACCGTGGTTCCGCCTGTACACTTGATTCTCGCATGCGTTGGTAAGTGGTAACTCTGTCCGTGGTTTCGTTATTGGATTTTTCTCTGGTTTCTCTGTCGACTTGTTCTCTGTCTGAGTTTTGGTTTGCTTGGTCACATGCTGTGTCTTTGTGGTCGTTTCTCAATATGGAGGGTTTCGCTATGCTTAGAAGCAATGTATGCTCGGTGGTCTGCAACAGCTGGTGTCAGACATTCAACTCGTCGGACTGGTAAGTTTAGCTCTCTACTATATTTCCTTTTCTGCTTCTGGAGTATTTATTGACCAAGTTGGCCCCTCTGTGGTCAAGTTTGGTCTCGGCGAGCAGGGAAACCATCCACCTAAAGGTACAGTATTTTCCCTCTCTGTTACTCTTCGTTTTCTTATTTATTTCATGCCTTTGTTGGTAGACATATGGCTCTGTTTCAAGTCCAGGTTATGTCTCTCCTTCAAACCCTAACGTGGTCGTTTGTTGTCATTGCAGGTTATGGCTCCGTGGCTCTTCCCAACGGTTCACGGCTCCATGCTTCCGGGTAGCTCTGTGCTTTTCGTTTTGTGCTTGTGCATACTCCTAGGTAGTCTATAGATTCGTGTTAGTTTGTACACTAGGTACTCTGTTGGTCTTCGACCATGTATTTATGGTTCGCGTCTGTATTTGTTGCTGTAGTCTATGGGTTTTTGGTACATTATTCTGTTACGCCTGTGTAGCATATGGGTTTTGTATATTCTTTTGTCACGCCTGTTTGATGGTGGAAAGGGCTCGACCCTTGTCACGAATTCTGTTATAAACTCTTTGTCTGATTCAGACCTGCAATGTAATATATATATATGCGTTGGAAATTTCAATTTCGTATTCAGTTTTATGGGTTTTGTTCCTTACCCGGTTTCGACCTGGGAAACTTATGCTCTCCACTTCACTCTCCGTTTGCTTTGTTGTTCTCTTATCTGGCGTCATTGTGCGCTCAGTTGTTTGGGCTACGGTCTGTAGATCCACCTGCACTGTCACTTGCTATGCAATGGTTTACATATATTTAATTCTATGTTGATGCCTCTCGGTTACGATATTTTCTGTTACAGTAATTTACACAGAACTACTATTTCTCAGAAATTTGAATTGTACAGAATTTAGATACTTGTCTATACATTCATTTGTGCATAGGAATTTTTTTAATGAAGGAAAAAGAAGACAATTCTCTCTGTCTATTTCTTTTAATATTATTTCTCTGTTGCTTAGCTGCCGAACCCCTGTAGGATTTCGGTTTTTGCCATTTATACATTTTGAGGTGATTCGGTAGATAACTGTCAACAGTTACCTTGTACAATTGGTTATTTAGTTATGTTTTCTTGTTTCCAGTTTCTATTCGATAGTTTATAAAACTGACTCTGCTTATCTGTCACTACGGCCCCACAAAGGGTGCTTGAATACATTATTTGCACTAATCTAATTTATTAACTACAATTAATTACTGATAGCTACAGTGAAGTAAACTAAGTAAAATTTCCCAACAGAAACTAAACAAACTGTGATTTACCTCTGTAAGAAAAATAAAATGAAACTGTAAAAAAAAAAAAAACCTGACAGTCTTGTTGTCCTTTCTCGAACTGTTTAACCTTCCCGGTCTTTTTCTGAAACTCTGTCCTCCCTGTCTCGGTCTTCACCCTGTCGACCAGATGCTCCTGCATCAGTCATGGAGTTATAGCCCTAGTTGGTGTGTTTTAGGTTTGGGAGGGTTTTTTTTGGCTTATTTTTTACTCTATTATTCATATAATTACATGCTCATAATTTTTTATTTCTTGTTGTTTAAGAATATAGATGTAGTCATGCATTTATTAGTCATGGAGTTATAGCCCTAGTTGGTGTGTTTTAGGTTTGGGAGGGTTTTTCTTGGCTTATTTTTTACTCTATTATTTATCATTTGGTGAAGATTGTTTGGAATTACAAGTAATTTTGTGTTGTAAAGTCTTCACAATGAGTGTATGCACTCAAAAAAACCATTTTAGACAATAAAAATTAAAATTGAGTCAACAAAAATTTGTCAAATTCCAACGAAAAATTTCAGAATATATAGGTTTTAGAAAACCAATTAAAAAATATTATAAATATATAAAATGAAAATAATAATTCAGTATTAAGATTAAGATCAACCTATATATCATTATTTTTTTAAAACAGTGAGGGCATATAGACTTAATTGTTTTAGAAACACATTTCCTTAATGGTTAAGAAAATTTTAATTATAATTTTTATGATTACCGTATGATTAAAACTTACATTATTAAATAAGAAAGACTATCTTAATAAATATCAAGGGATTCAAATAATTATAAAAAATTAGAATATATAAAATTATGTTGAAAAATATCACAAACTGAAAACAAACTACATTTTTTACTATCTAAATTTCCTAATATTTATTAATTTAACTTCCATATACCACACAATAAAAATCATGTATATATTAATGTAGTCCATTACAATGATTAAGTTGTGATATTAATGTAGTCCATTATAAGGATGAGCTTATGATATTAACAATCTACTGTTTTATTAATAAATAAGTAAAATGATTTTAGAGTAATTCTAAATATGAAAAAAATTAATATATATAAATGTGTTGTTTTAGAAATTTAATAATATCATTAAAATTTGATATTTCTAGATTCGCTATATTAAAAATTTTAGTTTAGGTTTAGAGCTAACAATTTTGACTTATTATTACAATATTGATATTAAATACCATTAAGTTTTGAAAGATAAATAACTAAAAATATGAATGTGCTTGATGGGAAAATATATAGATCAAAATTATTCTATTTGAGATTATGAGTTTTTGTTATTTAAAATAAGTTTTCTTAATGTATAAATGGATTTAGTGTTTTAAAAACATTTTTTCAAGTCTTGAATTGTACAAATTACATAGCTAAAACTCAAAATAATATCAATAGAAAGATCAATCTTTTCTTTGCACAATGTTTATTGGTTGGAAGAACACAAATCCACCCACTATGGAATTCTTATCGCCATGATTGTTCCTCCCTAGAAAAACCTATGGAACACTCTAATTTTTCAAATTAAGCAACTCACACTTAATGTTTTAAAAATATTTGTTATATTTTAATTAAAATTAATAGGAGAAAAAGGCAATGTTAATATTACATTTTTCTTAACAATATAAGTGTTACATTTTTTAAAATCAATTTTGTTGATTTGGTATATCAATTACTTTTATTTAAGGGAGTAGTTTTTAACTAAGATTTTGTACAATTTTTTTCATATTTCTCCACAAGCTAAAAAAAAATTTGTGTTCAAATCTGTATTTCTTTAAACTCATTTTTTTTACTTCATATATGGATTCAACACCCTCAAAAACCCATGGGGCAGTTTGGTTGTAAAGATTTCAGTTGTCAAACTTGTAATAAACTCTAAAATCTCTAAAAATTAGCACTTAAATACTACTCCTTATTGAGGTGGTTATCACACTTAATAAAAATTGATAATAGTTAATTATGATTCACATTACATACATAATTAAAACATATAAGTCAAATGAATTCACTACTATACAAAACAAGTAGCTATGTGATGTTTGAATCTCGAAAAAAAACCAAGTTGTTCCCCAACGATTTTTTATTACTTAAAATTTCACTCTTACACAACCATTAACATTTTTTATCCTTAACACAAAGGAAAATTGTGTATTCCAACAAAAAGATAAAATGGTGTTTTCTAGGCAATTTTTTGTTGACATTATGAATTAGATGTTGTCCTTGATGGAAACCTACCTAGTGAGTTGTTCTTATTTGATATTATAAATATATTTGTAGAAACATTATAGCATCAATATTAAACATAGACCTTAATATAAACATAGTTATAGGTTTATTAACATTAATAATCTTGGATTATGGAGATTAAGTTTAAAAAATTGTGGAATTGTGTTCGGTGTTATAATAATGTTATGATCGCTCATTTGATTTTATACAATGTGTATATGTGAAGTTGTTCTTTATCTATAAATGGAAAATTATGTATCTATGTTACTTTAAATTTTATTCAACATTAAATTGTTTTGTTGATAACAAATGTGTTTTTTTTGTGGGATTTCATTGTTTGATAATGGATTGAGCTATTTGGAGTTGTCTTCCATTTGAAATTATTGAAGTTATCTTCCTCTGGCTCCCTTCACAAAACCCTTCTTTCTTGTTACGATGCAAGCATATCTTTACGAACAAATTTGGATTTATGGTTCATTTCCTCAATAGTGAAGACAATTATTTTGTTGCTAAATACGTTAATCAAAATGGGCACATATCTCATTTTTTTTTTTTAGATTCATAGATTCAAGATACAGAGTAGAGTCTATTGTTGGAACAATGGTGGTTTTATCCTTACCAACATAATTCTCCCATACACAAAACTATTTTGTAACAAATACATTTACAAAGGCCTTTAAAAACATGGGGCCAATACAAATTGGAGACTGGGGATTCTTTTCATTATTGGAAAATGTAAGCAATAGCAAATATGACTGGGATGTTCTAAAACATATGTATGAGAGAATGAAATCTAAATTTTATGTTTGTAGTAGTCTTGATAGGGTATAGAAAAGGGTTGTTGTTCCATTTGGTGGCACTTCACCCACTAAGAATGGAGTGTTTTATAAAAGTAAATTGTTTTTGTTGTATCTGTGCAAGGAGTATGAAGATTATCCTCAGTATGGGTATACAATCTACTAGTTTTATGTAATCAAAAAATTATTTGTGTTTTTCATTTGTTCAAATCATTGACATACAGTGTATGGCATTACAAATATACATGGATCAGTCTATCTACCTTGTCAATGATTGATCCACTTCTTCATGGTCAATTGAAGAATTAGATCATTTCCAATTTGGTCAACCATGCATTCAACAAAGAATTGACTACTTTGAAGATGATTGGGGTTTCAAATGGAATTTATTGGAAAAAATTTCTACAGATATAAATAGCAAATGTCCTGGTTATATTCCATTTCAAACAGTCAATGTTGTGGTTCTTATGTGCAACTGCAATGATGTTCCTTTCCTATTATATGACATGATTATTGGCATATGTTTTCCAACCGATATTGATAATTCAACTAATGAACATATGCCTAGGTTTTGGTACCGAAAGCTAGACGATTGTAATGATTTGATTGAGTATGGAAATGTTTTTGCAATTGCTCCATGTATGGATTATGTTGATGAGATTCCACCATTCGATATGGGTATGGATTCTTAGGATATTAGTATTCTTAGGATTTCCTATAAATATTTCCATTTCATATACTCTCTATGGTTGTGGAAAATATTTCCATTTTTTTCTCTATACATATTATGGGTCTTTATGGTAATACCTTAAAATTATGCTTGTATCGATCATTATGATGTAAAATATTTCAGATTGTTTCCCCTAAAGTTTTATTAATTACATGTAAATGTGTCTCGATGTTATGCATTTTTCTTTGTTCTATAATTATAATTTCTATGGGTTATGTTATACATGTTATATGTAGTGGTTTTTTTCATTGATTCTCAAATAATGTTACATATTTATGTACATTTTAATATTTGCATTTATATTTTTATAGTATATAGTTCCAAATTTTTAGATATACTTCCAAGTCATATAATTCTTAGAGTATTGTATCAAAATATATGGGCTTTGTTCTGATTCTAATATGTACATTGGAATTTAGACTTTTTTGTTTAAGCCATTTGGAAGAATTCATTTATGGTTTTAGCCATTTTGAAAAATTCAATTCTGTCTTTAGCCATTTCAAAATATCCTTATACATTTTCATAAGCTTATATGGTTGGAAAAAATAACATATACACTTTTTATGTTTCTTTACAATTTCAAAAAAAAAAATTATTCATTTTTCATTCTTTTGTGTTTGTTTATATTAGATATTTTCTATGTTCCATGTTTATGATTCCATAATGAATATTTTATTAATCATTGTAGACATGTTATTGGTGTTAGGAAATTATTTATTATAGAGAAATGGAATACATAAAATCTATTGCAGAAATATAAACACATAAAACAAGAGAGACATAGATATATGTGGTTCACCCAATTTGGGTTACGTCCACGGGAAATAGCCAGTCCTTCCTTTTATATTATCCAACAAACTGAAGTGATACAACCTACACCAAATCCATTGTAATTCCCGCTTCACTCTCAATATTCTCTCTTCCTCGCTCATAATACAGATCTACATAGACGCAATACAATTCCCTCATATATAGTGAGAAGTTCCCTTCTAGGGCAAAAACCCCTAAATTAAACATAACTTCTACCATAAAATCTCCACTTAATGAAAATCCCAGATTGACTATGAAATTACAACATTTTACAAGGCAATTTTACATCTATTTTTAGCTTTTGGGGTGTTACCCCTGATCGGGGGGTACTCCCAAAGATCGTAGTTGTCCCCCCTGGACCCCCCTTGTAGTGTATATTTTATGGGTGGCGTTGCCACCACATTACGAACTAGAGTCCAATGTGCTGATAACTCTAAATAAAGAAGATAATCAGGCTCCACACCCAGCAATCTCCCACTTGGAGACTGATTAGAGAAACTCCACCATTGCTTCATTTGCTAGACAATGGCTCCTCTTTGGACCTAGTTGCTTCTCATCTTCTTCATCATACTTTAAGACCAATTGAAACTGAGCAGAATCTCAGTTTCTCTCTGGTTACAACTTTTGTTAGCATATCTACAGAATTCTAGCTAGTGTGTATCTTTTCCAGCTTCAACTATCCATCTTCCAATTCTGACCGTATGAAATGGTACTTGAGCTGTTTATTTTTAGTCTTGGAATGAAATGCAGAGTTATTTCCAAGATGTATGGCACTCTGGATGTCACTATATAACCTGTCCAACTCCTTCTTCTTACCCAATTCATCCAGAAGCCTCTGTAACCAATTAATATCTTTACTAGCCTCGGTAGTGGCAACGTACTCTGCTTCTATTGTTGAGAGTGAAACAACACTTTGCAGTTTTGAAGCCCAACTAATAGTTGTTCCACCTATAGTAAACACATACTCAGTTGTGCTCCTCTTGTTATCTCTATCACCCGCCATATCTAAATCAACATATCCCTATAGAGCTATGTTTGAACCACCAAAGCATAATGTTTGATTTGTGGTACCTCTCAAATACCTGACAATCCACTTTACCGCCATTTAATGTTCTTTTCGTGTATTTTTAATGTACCTGCTTAAAACTCCCACTGCATGTGCAATATCAAGCCTTGTGCAAACCATTGCATACATTAAGATTCCAACTACTGATGCATATGGAACTTTAGACATATAGGCCATTTCTTCTTGAGTCTTGGGACACACTTCCTTACTTAGTTTGAAATGGCTAGCCAAAGGTATACTAACTGGTTTTGCATTTTTCATATTAAATCTTTTCAAAACCTTTCTTATCTACTCACTCTGAGACAATGCTAATTTTGGATTCTTCCTATCTCTAATTATTCTCATACCAAGGATTAGTTTTTCAACACCCAAATCCTTCATTTCAAATGAGTTTGCCAATTTTCTTTTGAGCACATTTATTTCCTACATGTTAGAACTTATAACAATTATGTCATCTACATACAATAACAATATAATATAGCTGCCATCATTTTGCATTTTGAGATAAACACAATGATCAGAGTGTCATCTAGTATAACCTTGTTCAAACATAAACCTATCAAATTTTAGATACCACTACCTCGGAGCCTATTTTAGGCCATACAAGCTCTTCTTCAACCTGCACACTAGTTTCTCCTTCCCTTTTACCTCATATCCTTGTGGTTGCTGCATATATATCTCTTCCTCAAAATACCCATGGAGAAAGGTTGTCTTTACATCTAACTGCTCAAGATGCAAATCTTTAGCTTCTACTAGACTAAAAATAGTTCCGATTGAAGTGATTTTAACAACAGGAGGAAACATATCATCAAAGTCTATACCCTTTTTCTGTGCAAGCCCCTTCACCACAAGTCTAGCTTTAAACATTTTTCTACCTCCATCTTCTTCCTTCAACCTGTAAACCCATTTATTATGCAATGTTGTTTTACTTGCACGCAACCTAACTAAGTCCTAGGTCTGGTTATGTGCTAAGCAATTCATCTCTTCTTTCATGGCTTCCTCCCACTTCTTCCTAGTTTCTACCTATGCTACTTCCTCATAACATTCTGGTTCACCAGAATCAATTAACAATACATAATTTAATGAAGGAGAGTATCATTCATGGGGTCTAGTTATCCTAGTAGATCATCTAACATCACTTTCAGGTGTTTGAGGTGCTTGCTACTATTGTGGTTGTTGTATTTGTTCTTGTTGTTGATCATTATGATTTCCAGGCACCTTCACTTTTTTGTGATCTCATCAAGCATTGTGTATTCTCTCTTTTCTTTTTTTTGTTTCTTTTCCTGTAATTGATCCTTATACAAAACCTTTTCATTGAAAATGATGTCTTTGCTTTTAATGATTTTTTGTTTTTCATAATCATAAAAGCGATAACCAAAATCATTAACACCATATCCAATAAAGGTACATTTCTTTGATTTTTTCTCAAGCTTTGTTCTATTTCCTTTACTAATGTGGACAAAGGCTTCACAATTAATCCAAATGGATCCAAGAACACTCTCTAAGTCTTGAAATCTTGTAAAAGTCATGCCAAAGATTAAAACCATTGCAGGAGAAGAGCCCTTGGAATGGCGGAAATACACTATCAGGCGGAAAATACTAGAGAAAACCATGAAAAAAACAGAGTATCTGAGGCAGAATAATGAATGCACAGCAGCTGTTAGATTTGGCTGATCAACGGTCCAGATCTGATCGGAAAATTGTAATTAGCACAGGTAGACAACGGATATCGACACAGACTACATACCACTTGCAACGGTGACCAACAGAGTCAACTAGGACTATCGATCAAGCACGTAGATCGACGACACATGTTGCATCACATGATCGCTATCGGTGATAACAAAGAGTGCTTTCAAATGGCCCGGGGCATGAGCGATATATAAAAATTGCATCGGAGCAACACCATGGAGAGAGACCTATACACGTGTATATGTGTTATTTAATGAACACGACCCAATAGTTTTATCAATATTATTTCATAAGATTTGAGATCCACAGCAAAGCCATTTTTAATGCATTTTCGTAGTTTTTTGTTTATTAAATGAAATGCAAAGGATAGAGGCTAATGCGATAAGCTGGACTTGAAAGGGTTCATGAAGTGAAAATTATATTGTTTCAAGTCCAAAGAAAAGCCATTTCTAATGCATTTTCGTAGTTTTGACGTATTTCAAAAATACAAAGGGGAACCTTGGAGTAAGGCCGAAGCAACTTGCAATAGCGATTGGGGATGGACCCGATAGAGGAATAGACCATATTTAAGGACTTTTTGAAGTCCGAATTGAACTGTGTTTTGGTGGAATTTCATTGTCGTGAATGCATTTTCCTGTGTAAAACAAAAAACGACCGTGTTTGGGATTCCGAAGGATTTCAAGGGACCGATGTACTCTTACATTGTTGAATAGGTGGCCACCTATCCTTCAGGCATTATGAAATGATTGTGTAATGCTAGAAGAGGGATTTGATCAGACAGAGGCCCAGGAGACAGAAAGTAAAGAAGGAGAAATGCAACCCAGATTAGCTTTAAAGCCACAGACAAAGAGCAAACAAGACAGGAAGTATTGCAAGCAAATGCCAAGACAGAGTTAGGACAGGGACAAAGAGCATTGAGGGAGTCTGTGTACTCTGAGAAATCTTGAGAAGTTGAAGTAAAGCTCTTGTTGTTGCATCTATTGTGTGTGAGGCTCAAATTGAACTCACTGTTGTAAAACACTTTGCTTGAAGACTTAATTGAGATGCCACCACTGAAGGCTAGACCAAGAGATGTAGCCCAGGTGTATTGGGTGAACTCCTTATTAAATTTGATGTATTATGTGTTGTCTATTATGTTTTTTTTGTTTTACTACCTCATTGTCTGTTTATTTCGCAATCTTATCGATCCATTTCATAAAATAACATAGACAAATCCATGCACATAAGTCTGTAATACCTTATTATTTGTCTTAGATCTCATTATCATATCAACAACCAAAAGTCTTTAAAAATGAGTAGTTTACCATTTTACCTATCCATGCCTCCTCTGGAATACCACAATTCAATGAACTTGAAGGCCCTATGTTTATTATATGAACAACATTATCTACAGCATCTGCCCAAAATTGTAAAGGCAATCCTAAATCTCATGCACCTTGCATGCTCCATGATTTTCCTATTCATCCTTTTTGACACAACATTTTCTTGTGGTGTTCTTGGAACTATCTTCTCTTTGTGAATTCCATTCTCTGAACAATATCTATCAAACTCTTTACTGCAATATTCACCTCCATTGTTTGATCTGAGACACTTCAACCTTTTTCTTGTCTCATTTTCAACCAAAGCTTTCCATTTCTTGAAAGTATCAAATACATTAAATTTATTTCAAATACAGAAAATCCAGGATTTTTTGGTTGCATCATCAATAAGAGTAACATAATAACGAGAGCCACTGAGAGATGATACCTGAGCAAGTCCCCATACATATGTATGCACAAGCTCTAATTTTTCCCTCTTCTTTTCTTTCCCAACTCTAAGGAATCTAACTCTCTTCCATTTTCCATAAACACAATTCTCACAGAATTTTAAATCAATATGCTTCAAACCTAGCAAAAAATTTCTTGGGTGAAGAATTTGCATCCCCTTATTACTCATGTGCCCAAGCCTATGATGTCGCAATGTCATATCTTGTCCTGTAGAGGTTGAAGCATTAATAGAATTAGAAATACAATTGTATAAATAAAATGTACCAACCTTTTCTCCTTTTGTTGTTACCAGGGATCCTTTTTTGACCTTCCAGGGTTTATCTGTAAAAGTAGTCACACAGCCTTCACCTCCCAACTACCCTATTGAAATCATATTTTTCTTCAAATCTGGAATATGCCTTACCTCTTTCAATAGCCATTGATTTTCTATTACTATTTTATGAAAATTGTACCCATTCCAATGTTTCTACAATGTTTATCATCACCCAATCAAACCTATCCAAAATCTACTTGAACATAATCATGAAAATGTTTCCTATCAGGTGTGGCATGGAATGTGTCCCTTGAATCTACTACATAGGCATCCATAATATTTTCTAATGAAAGAATGAAAGCATCTTGCAACACATCACCTATCACATTCTCTTCATGATTGTTTTCTTGTTGCACTTCTCCTTCTTTTCCCTTCCGAGACTTGCAGTCTTTCTTCAGGTGCCCTTTCTTCTAGCATTTCCAGCACACTATCACTGATCTATACTTGGATCTTCCTTTTGTTTACTTACTATGATATCTTGACCTCTTTCCACTTTCCATTTTTCTTCCCCTAGTTTCTATAGTCAAAGCATTACCTGATGTCTCACCGGAGCTTTTCTGTCATATTTCCTTGCTAAGAATTGCACTGACAACATCATTAAACTTTAAAGTAATAGATCTAGAGACAAAGTTACTCATGGCCATAACTAAACCATTCCAACTTTTTGGCAATGTGCACAGAAATAACAGATCCCTAACTTCATCATCAAAAGTTACCCCTACAGAACATAATTGTCTAGTAATTGTATTAAATTCATTTAAATGATCAACAACAGATCCACCTTCTGACATCTTCATATTAAATAAATGCTTCATAAGAAATACCTTATTTGAGGCCAAGGATTTTTCGTATATTTTCGTCAATGCCGACATTAGACCCTCTGTTTTCATTTTCTTTGAAATATTAAAGGCTACCAATGCAACTAGGCACAACCATATTGTTCCAAGTGCCTTTCTATAAGGAATATCCCATTTTGTGTCTATCATACTCGTTGGCTTCTTTGTCTTTCCACTCAATGGTTGGTACAGATCTTTCTAGTACAAATAACCTTCCATCAACATCTTCCATAGCTGGTAGTTTTGGCCGTTAAATTTTTCGACACTAAACCTACCATCTTCTGCCATTGCTCCCACTTGAACCAGGAACCCTTATCTACTGCAAGTTTATCAGCCAAATAGACCTTCGGATCTGATACCAGTTGTTAGAAATTATATTAGAGAGCAATCGAACACATAAAATATATTGAAGAAATATAAACACATAAAACACATAAAACAAGAGAAAAACAGATATACATGGTTCACCTAGTTTGGTCTACATCCACAGGAAATATCCAGTCCTTCCTTTTATATTATCTAGCAAACTAAAGAGATACAACCTACAACAAATCCACTATAATTCCCTCTATGCTCCCAATCTCCTCTCTTCCTCACTAAAAATAAAAATCTACATAGACACAATACAATTCGCTCATATATAGCAAGGGGTTGTCTTCTAGGGTAAAAAAACCTAAATTAAACATAACTTCTACCATCATATCTCTGCCTAATGAACGACCTAGATTGACTACAAAATTACAACAATTGACAAGGAAAATTTACATCTATTTTTAGCTTCAAGGGCGTTGTCCCCAATCCCCCACCAGGGGGGCACTCCCAAATATCATAGCCACCCCCCCTAGACTGCCCTTTTAGCCTATATTTTATGGGATGCGTTGCCACCACGTTATGAACTAGGGTCCAATGTGGGAATACCTCTAAATAAAGAAGATAATCAAGCTCCACACCAAACAATTTTATGGAACAAGTAAGTGTTCAATAAAATGAAATTTGTCACCAAAATCACATGATAGGTCTAATGAAAGTCGTCGTTTATGGTATCAAGAAAATAAGGATGCCATAAATGAGCATATGAGAGCAACATATCATAGAAGAACGAGTGAAGCTACTCTTGAAAATGATTTTATAATTCCTCGTAAGTATTGTACTATGGATGATATAATGGAAAGAACATTTCTTGTTCATAGTTCATTATCAGAATATGCTCCTTGTCGACATAATCTTGTTGTTTGATTCTCTCTAGAAAATGTTCA
>APFE030483942.1:40392-56957 GCA_000404065.3 Pinus taeda | reverse complement strand
TTTATGTTTTGTTTTTAGTATATATTTTAATTTATGTTTCGCTATTTTTTTTTTGTTGTTTCATTGTTTTAATTTTACTTTTATTTTATGTTTTCATTATTTTTTTGAAATTTTAATGTTTTTATAAAATATTTTATGCCATTATTTCAAAATGTTGAAATTTTACCCTTGAAAATTTTTTTGTACATCAACACTTCATTTTGAGGGTGTTTTTTGGATAATTTTTGCACAGGAAATTGGTTTTCACCGCAATTTCCAAAACATGTGGAAAATTTACCCTAGAAAATAAAAGTGTTATTCCAGCACAAACACTTTTCGTTTTTAACACTATTTTTGATGTTTTTACGGGGGTTTTTGGCAAGAGTTCCCGTTTTGAGTTTATAGTTTCCGTGTCAAAGTTTACATTGTTTTTTATGGAAATCGGGAATTTCGTCATCTTTTTGGTGAGTAGAGGTTTGCAAAAGGGTATCAAGAACGCTAAAATCATCATCAGATTTTACATCCTTTTTAGAGACCTTAGTGTTGGTCAAAACCCATGGAGGACAGGTTTCAATGTGCTTTCACAAGCATTGCACTTTTGTTGTAGGTGGAATTTTGAAAGTTGGGAGCTTTGCATGATGAAAGAAGGTTTTTGAAGGGGAATTTGATGATTTCCAGGCCATTTCACGCATGTCCCAGTGATCAAGCAACTTAGGGAGTGACAGGAGCTACATCAACCATCAATTTCTTTCCCTTCTATGATGTGTTTTTGTTGAACTAGGAGGTTGCGCAGTGCCGACGTTGAACTTCCACACATTCAGCGTTTTGACCAAGATTTTTATTTTTAAAAGCCATGTATTTTATTTTTAGGATCTTGGTTAATATTATGAGGCATCTAAGGACCTTGGAGCTCGATTTAGGCTTTGAATTTAATGAAACTTTGTTTTAGAAAGCCTTGGTCAAACAATTCCTAGTTTTCAGAAAAACGGTTATATATTAATTGCATTAGGTAGAAACATAAATCCTAATGGGCTATTTGGTTCCTAGGGGTGGGAACTAATTGTTTGTGATCTATTTAGGTTGTAATTATGATGAATCAAAGGGTTGGTTAGGTTTTAGAAGAAGATACATTGTGTACTTCATTTTTCTGATACATTTTTCAGTGAATGAAAAGATAGAGGTCTAATTTTATAGGGACTCCTGTGTCAGTCTTTATGGAGATGTGCTTCTTTTTTTTTAAATTTATCTTTTGTTATCAAACATGCTTTGAATGTGTGTCTTCATGTTTATTTAAACAAATATTTGTCTCATAATTTGCTTTTAAAGTTCTCTGATTTAGTTTATTAAAACATTTATGTTTTCTTCTTGAATAGAATTTAGAATTCATCCCATTGTTTGATGCTTTATATGTCATTTTCACCTATCTTCTACTCACCCTCCTAAATGAATTTGACTGAAAAACTCCAAAAATACTGCCTAACTTGCCCCTTTAGAAGATCCTTCTTTCTCTTCATCCTATCACTCGAAAAGAATCAACTTATATGACTGTATTTCCCAATGGATCTGTCTTCTCCCCTTTCAACAAACATGTTAAACATATACCCCTATGAGCACCATATCTAGCCTAAGATCTAAGTGACTGGATATTTGGACAAAGAGAGTCCTCCCTGAAGCTGGAAGGGCTAGATTCCAACTTCCAAGTGGTTTGTGGTTACCTTTGGGTTCCTCTCCTTAGCTTGGAGGAATTACGAAGTGCTAACATGTCTTTCCAATAATTTCAAAATCTATTTATGCATATGTTCAAGAAAACATAGGAGCTAGGGCAAGACTAGGTTTGAGTATCAACCTCCATGACAACCCATTGCAAAGTTATCATCATTATGTTGACTAAATAATTAAACAGTTTGTTTAAAACAACTCCTCTGCACCATTTAATGTTGTCTGTCATTATCTCTTGAATGTATATTTGTTTGGTTGTAGAATTCTTCTACATGCATATACTAAATCTAATTAATTGAGTATTTAGTCTGGATACTTAATTATCTTATTTCTCTTCTATTCCTCTACCAAACTCTTTAAATCTACGTTATTTTGTCGAAGTTAGACGTTGCCACTTTGATAAGGCCTCTGCGAAAAAGAGAGATTTATTTCTGAGCATAGATTGGATATTTATCAGCAACCACCTACAAAAAATAATAGATTTGGCCATTATGCTTCATAGGTTGTTGTCCAGTGATAGTGAACAGTGTTAAAAAAATCCTCGTAACACTTGAGGGATCCCCCTCTGGTTTGAGGGCCATATTGAACCTAAATTTTAGTCGAGTTGGTTTCTCGGCGCAGTTTCGCAGCTAAGAACTGCCTTTGAGAAACATATACAACATTGGGATTCTCTCATATCATTTGGCCTCTAAGTCAGGTTACCAAGGGCGGAGTGAAAGAAATTTTTTTCTAGTCTGAGTTCCAATATAAGTCATTCGTTGAGTTGAAACATCGCCTTTTCTCTGCGTTAGTACTCACATTACCATACCTACAACAACCATTTGAAATTGAGACGAACGCCTCTGACTATGTTATCGGTATAGTTCTCACCCAGCAAGAGCATCTGATGTTCTACCACAATGAGATACTTTTTTATAAAATTCAGAAATACCCCACCTACGATAAAGAGATGTATTCCATCGTGCAAGCTTGTCGTCAGTGGAAACACTACATTCTGAGGAAGCAAATGGTCAGTTACACAAACCATTAACCCATTTAGTTTATACAAACACAAGGGAAGTTGCAGACTGGTTATTATTAGAAGTGGTCCATATATCTGCAACTATTCCATTTGAAAATTAGATACAAGAAAGACAACACCAATCATGTTACATATTACCTCAATCGTCCCCCAATTGTAGCATTAACCATTTTTCTCAATTCTTGTGGCCATGACCTTTAGATAGCTACAACTATACAAGCCACCACAAACCAAATGTTAGTGGATGGAAAGAAAGTTCCAAGAGTCCACCTTCAGGACGCATTATTATGCTACCTGGGCCACCTTTGTGTTCCTTCTACCCGTACCACCCTTGTGTTCCTTCTACCTGTGCCACCTTTGTGTTCCTTCAAGTGAGTGTGCCAAGATGATTTGGGAGGCATGCTACAGTCGAGTCGCAGGAAACATTGGTGTGGAGAAAATTGTGGCAGTATTACAGAAGTATTATATTGGACAAAACTTTGATAGGATGTTGGAAAATATATAAGATCACTACTACCTGTTTCATTTCCAACTGCCAACCATCAAAAAGCAATGCCTATGCACCCCTCTACCTACTCCCAACCAACCTTGGGAATCCATCTCCATGGACTATCTGTCTAGCCTCCCTTCTACCAAGCATGGCAATGATTGTGTATTTGTGGTCGTGAAAAAAAATTCTAAGATAACTATATTGGTAGCCTGCAAGAAGAGTATCATAGTAGAGGACATCGCAAAACTCTTCTTTGAAAGAGTAAAGTTACATTTTCGTATCTCGCGACCATCATATCATATCAGGATAGCGGATTCCTGAGCACATTTTGGTCAAGTCTTTGGTCATTATTGGACACCAAACTCACCATGTCAACTACATTCTATCCACATATATCAGGCCAAACAGAGATTTTCAATAGGGTGATCGTGCACATACTACACATCTACAACTCCAAGCATCCGCGAACTTGGGATGAGAGCCTTCCCTATGTGTAGCACATCTATAACATATCTCTCCATAGCTCAGCAGGGCGCCACCCATTTCAAGTGAGTATGGGATTTCAATCGTTGTGTGTAATTGTTGTTTCCATGCCTCATGAAAATACACATGTACAGCCTGAGGCGAATAAAGCAACCACGTTTATTCAAAGAATCTAAGACATCCACCAACAGGTTCATGACATCTTAGATAAATCCAATGCTAAGTACAAACAATGGCATGATCATCATCGGGTTCCACATAAGTTTCAATTGGGCAACAAAATTTAGTTACATTTGCAGAAAGAATGCCTTATTGGATCCCACTGGAAGCTTTGACCACTTTGATATGGGTCTTACACCATCACCAAGGTTGTGGGAGATAATGCTTTCGATCTCAACATTTCCCCATTCCTTGGTCTGCACCCAGTGTTCAATGTAGGTCGCATTCGTCCATACTTTCCACCATTGTTGAACACATCGAAAATTGTCAAACAACTAACACCAATAGAGCTCAACCTAGACTACATGGAACAAGCCACAATTGATTGGATCATGAACACATAGATCAAGAACACTCGCCAATAGAGGATCCAACTATATCGTCTTGTCAAAGTTGGCCAACTCTTGCACCAAGGAAAGTGGCTCACGAGGGACCAAGTTCACCAGAATTTTATTTGTCTCATGTGAGCACTCAATGCAATGGATACCATTACTTGCTAAGGGGGGGATTAATCCAAGTGGATAATGGTGGCCACTTGCCTACTCCACTTGGACCCCCAACACTATTTCTTTCAGTTTCCTTAATTGTAGCACAATTTACTATTTTTGGCAGTTTTCTGAGTCTTGAAATTTCAAAGTCGTTTTGAGGCACTATATTATCACTTAGAGAAAACTCACAATGTAAGGGAAAAAAAAAGGGTAACCTATAACAAATCTCTTGAATTTAAAGTTATCCCCTTCAATATGAAGGGGGGTCCCTTCTATAACTCATTCAAATCCAACTACTTATATACTCAGAACCATGGCTAGATATAATTGGATCATATAAAATTGGTCTGGAATGGAAAGGTAAAACCATTGGGCATGGAGTCTTGTTGAGTCACAAAACTACATCTTTCCTACACCTATTTCTAGCTTCTTCCCATTCGTCTGAACCTCCTAAGTCATCAGTATCATTGCATATTAGTTTAAAAAAGATCATTTAAAGTGGTTTCTTGACTATGTGTTTGTGTTGCTATTTGAACTAGATTTTTGTTTATAAGCTGCAGAATCTTGTCACTTTCCGCAGCTAGCCCAACTTTCCACAGTTGTTTTGCCAAAATCTACATTGCATGTGTCTTCAGGCGAATCGAGCCACATGGGAAAGTTGCAACCGACATGGACATGGACCGAGTCCTATTGGCTCAGTCAAATTCATCAGAAGAGTCCATAGTCAACGGTGGGCAAAGCGGTGGTCAACTTAAGACTCCTACGGTGATAAAACTCTGTTTTTCACCACATGAAGCTTTGTGTGGTTGTTCCTAGATCTCGGGGACAATTTAACACATGTGGACTGCTCCATGAACCGGATCCAACGGCCACCTTCCAAAGATTGAATCCTCACGGCAGCCATAGTGCTAAATCTTGGGATGTGGTTGTTTACGTGTCTTGTATCAGCACATAATGTAGGAAAACAGTTATGTCATCCTCTGTTATAAATAATGCGTTCTCATACACATATTAGTTAGATTTTTGGTAATGTAATTCTGACTGTAAAGGAACCCACTGTGCCGTAACTGTATCATTGTGTTATGACTGCATTTTAATACATGAGAAGACCCTGTTTCTGAGCTCAATTCATGGTTGATCATTGATTGTCCGAGGATTGTGCAGAGGGCCCCTGAACAGGCCGAGGTCTTGTTTATTACTGTAGAATTTCATGCTTTATTTCTTTATGTTCCTTATGTTATAATCATTCACTTGTATATATATATCACATTTCTTATGGTATTAACGTTTGATAGCTGTCCATAGCTTTTCACATTTTATATGTTGTTAACTGATCAGTGCTTTTCTTTCAGATTACAATAGGCAGCCCGGGCATTTGCACATAGTTTTCTAATGACTAATGACATGGAATTATTCTTGTCCTTCTGCTGATTTTCATTTCCTTTAGTTTTTAGTTCCAACACTATGTTATTTATTTCAGTTTTTCTCATTTACTCTTCTGCAAGTTAGTTATTGAATTTCTCATGTCATTTTCAGTTACCTCCTAAAGCCAGAGCAAGTCAAATGGTGAGGGATTGCAGTATGAATGCGTAGTTTGATATTAGTCTATTTTTCTGCAAGTTAGTTATTGAATTGCTCATGTCATTTTCAGTTACCTCCTAAAGCCAGAGCGAGTCAAATGGTGAGGGATTGAAGTATGAATGTGTAGTTTGATATTAGTTTTTTTTTTTTTTTCTGCAAGTTAGTTATTGAATTGCTCATGTCATTCTCAGTTGCCTCCTAAAGCCAGAGCGAGTTGAATGGTGAGGGATTGAAGTATGAGTGTGTAGTTTGATATTAGTTTTATTTTCTGCAAATTAGATATCAGATTACTCAAGTTGTTTATGATTACCTCCTAAAGCCAGAGCGAGTCGAATGGTGAGGGGTCAGAATATGAGTTGATGTAATTTGATTTTAGTTTACTTTGCTTGCAATTCTTGGATTTCTTTGAGTTCAGTTTTTCTTATATTTTCATGGCAACAAGGATAATGGGTTTCATGGTCACTAGCTCACTGTTGTTTAATTAGAATAGTGGCATATTTTCACTCTGTTTTCAGGAATTAGTTTCATCATCGCATGTTTTTAAAAATGTTTGGAGTTTTGAAAATCATTTTAAAAGACATTATTGCCTTGAACATTTATATCATACTTGTCTTTTATAATTTCCATCTCACATTAGGGAGTTAACATAAATAAACCCAAAACAAAACAAAAACTCAAGAACGACAAAAAAAATGAGAAATAGGTTATCTTGCACATATAGTGCGCCGCACTTCAATAGTTTACGACTCCCGGATTGACAATTAATACAACCATTTAGGACATTCTAAATTGACCAAACATTTTGGTGCTGTTGCCGGGGAAGTGTAACTAGGTAGCCAATTTCCTAAAAAAAAATAAAAAGTAGGGAAAAATTGATAACTTCTTGAAGTGTGCTCTCCTCTTGCACTTAGTGTGATCTGGAGGATCAAAACATAGAGTTATTTGTTCAATAATTTCTTAAGTATGCTCTCTTCTTGCACCCAGTGTGACTTGGAAGATTAGAAAGAGAATTATTAGCCCAACTTACAAATAAAGAAATGACATGCATAGAGCAAGAGATTCTAGGGGAAGGTTTATAGCTAGAGCCAAGAGTTTGATTTTCATAACTCCATTTTCTTCAAGGCATAGACAAGATTCACCACCATCTACCCCTAGCCTTAAGATTCCTGGAATTCAAGGAGTAGCTGAATTAGAGGATTCTCCTACACCATCTACCAAATCTCATTTAGAGGAATACCCTTTCTTTACTTCTACGGGAGAGCGTATTGTAATTCAAGAATTAGAATCACCTGAAGAAGAAAAGGAAGAAACTCCCTCTCATCCTCTCTTAATAGAAGAACTAGAGGACTCTGAGGACTCTGAAGAAATTATCATGACAGAGGAAGTAGTAGATGGATTTGGAGGTAGAGGTAGCGGTAGAGGAGGAGGAAACAATGGAAGAGGAAATGGAGGAGGAAGAGGTAACAACGGAGGAAATAGGGATGGGGATAACTCATTTGGATTCCCTATATCTGATGCGGAAACCCGTACAACAATGAAAATCATTTCACCATCTGTCCTCCCAAACTTTCATGGGTTGAGAAGTGAGGATCCCGAAACATTTCTATTTGAGTTTGAAGTCTTGTGTTGAACCTATGATTATATGGAAGACTCTCAAAAATTTAAACTGTTTCCTTCGACATTAAAAGGAGTTGCTTTGAAATGGTTCATGGGACTATCCACTGAGTCTATTAATAGTTGGAATGATATGAAACAATTTTTTTTGGATAGATACCTGGACTATTTCATGCCCACTAATCATAAGGATGAGGTATTCAAGATGATGCAAAAATAAGATGAAAACTTGGAGGATCTACTTGAAAGATTTCAATACAACTTAAAGAGATCAAAAATGAGTAATCTAGATGAGGAAACCTTGAAAGCTCTTCTATTGAAAGCCATTAGAGATGAATGGATAGACATTTTAAACATGATGGGAAAGGGAGATATCTCTCGACTTCCACTTCATGACATAGCAGAACTATGTGTCCATCTCTCAAGAGGAAAATCTAAAACTTCAAAAGGGCCTAGAGATCCTTCTCTGATTAGAGCAAACAAATCTGCAACCAGTTCAGTAAGTATGGCAGATATTGGCAATATTCTTGATTAGTTCAAACCTGATATTTTAGGGAGCCTTAGTGAGCAACTAGACACCCTTAAAATACAAAACAAGTAAAAAGCTGAAGTTGAAGCTTTGGCCATCTTTTGTCCAAAATGTAGGAAGAAACATGCTCTAAGGGAATGTCCCTTGGATGCAAAAGTTGTAGAAACATGTATGATTTGCTCGGAAAGCCATGAGACCAAGGATTGTCCTTCAATTCCTGGGCTCAAAGTTGTCTTTCAAGAAGATCTAAATTCAGTGGAATCTCTTTGTTTTGTTACAAGGAGACCATGGTAGGGGCAACAAAATCAAGGGTTCAATAATCCTATGAACTTTCAACCCCCGCCAAATTGGAATCCTTGGGAACAACCTTGGCCCCAATCTCAAAATCCATATCAATCATGGGTACAAGGTATGCAAAATCCTTATGGGAGATTTGCTCAATTTTATCAATATCCTCCATCCTTTCCAAATCAACAAGCTCCACAACTTTCATTACCATTCCCACAACAACAACAAACTCTTCAACAAATTTCTCAACTCTTGCTTCCATTCCAACAAAAAGCAAATTGACTACCTTCCCAGCCATTGCCAAATCCCAATAATAAAAATCCTCAAAATTCTTACATGGTAGAAGGAGAACAATTTCCTTCCTATATGATTGTTCCTCTCAATGATGTACAACTCAGATCTGGTGGAGTTTTAGAAATACCCTCTATATATGCTCAAAAGTAAACTATTTATGAGGAAGATTCTCTTGAAGCCAATAAAGGTTCTGAAGAATCTCTTCAAAACCCAAACACTCAAAAAGAAAAAGAAAAAGAGTCAACCCCCACAACTCCTATAGTTTAGCAACCTGCATCTTCATCCACACCTCCTTTTCCTTAAAGGTTACAAATTGACAAAGGAGTAGAAAAACAAATCTTGTTGCCTGAATATAATTTCCTAGATGAATTAAAGAATGTCTGTATCAATATTCCCTTGCTACAAGCCATTAGAGAGATTCCTATTCTAGCAAAAACAATAAAGGAGTTGAGTCCCAAAAGACCAGGAAGGAAACCAAGAGATACAAGAAGAATCCACCTGGTAGGAAAAATTGCAGATATCATGATGGGAAAAATTACCACGCAGAAGTATGTAGATCCTGGTAGTCCAATTGTCAAGACACATATCAATGGGGTAGAAATTCCAAATACTTTGATTGACGTAGGGGCTGCTATCAACATTATGAGTAGACAGACTATGGAACAACTAAAACTTCCTAATCTTCTTCTTACACCCACCTTACTGCAACTTGCAGATCGATCTATAATCAAACCAGATGGTGTATTAGAAGATATTTCAGCCTCCTTAGATTCTTGGGAATATCCAGTAGATTTCATGATTTTGACTCCCAAGAGTAATAGGAGGGCATCCACTCATTCTAGGAAGACCTTGGCTAGCCACAGCTGATGCTTTCATTAGTTGTAGATCTAGGGATGTGTCCATTTCTGATGGTAATTCAGCAAAGAAATTCAATTTGTATCCTCCACCAAAAGCAATTATAGAAGTAGGAGATAATGAATGGGTCGATGATGAGGACACTATACCACCTGTCTTTACCATTTCTAAAATCAGTGAAGATAGTCAAATTCTGAATACATTAGAAAATTTTGAAATATCTTCAGAATATGACCACACACAATTTCAGTTGGATTCTAATATTGAGTATCTATCATCTAGACAAATGTCTCTTTACTCTATGGAAGATTTTGGTAGTTCCACCATTGAAATTTTTCCAGGTAAAATATTGAATATCAAAAAAAACTTGGAAAAATCACAACAGGGATAACTAACCAAAATCTTACAAAAACATTCTATTGCATTTGCATCGGAATATACTGATATGAATGGTATTGACCCTAAAACTTGTATTCATCACATTTACATCGAGGAAAATAGTAGACCAATCAGACAACCTCAGAGAAGGATGAATCCAAACCTTAGGGAGATAGTGAAAGAAGAGCTCCAAACTACTCAATGTAAACTTCATTTATCCAATTTCATATAGCCGATGGGTTTATCCTTTGGTTATAGTACCTAAAAAGAATGGTAAATGGAGTGTATGCATTGATTACAGAGAATTGAATAAAGCAACCTTGAAGGATCACTTCCCTTTTCCCTTTATCGATCAGGTAATAGATACACTAGCAGGGAAAAAGTACTTTTCATCCTTGGATGGTTTTAGTGGCTACAATCAAATTTAGGTAGCACCTGAAGATCAAGATAAGACCACATTTACTTGTCAATGGGGAACTTTTGCTTACTAAGTGCTTCCTTTTGGATTATGTAATGCACCCGCAGCATTCCAAAGAGCAGTACTAGAAATTTTTTCTGATTTAATCCATGATTGTGTAGAGGTTTATATGGATAATTTTATAGTTTATGGTGACTCATTTAAAGAAGCATTAGAGAATTTGGAAAAGTACTTTTAGGATGTAAAGAGACAAATCTTTCATTAAGTCATGAAAAATGTTTTATGATGTTTACTGAAGGTATTGTTTTGGGACATCACATTTCAGGAGATGGGATTAAAGTTGATAGATCAAAAGTTGAAGTCATATCCAAGTGCTTATTCCAAATTGTCAAAGAGATGTTAGAATTTTTCTAGGATTCACTGGATACTATAGAAGATTTATAGAAAACTTCACTAAAATAGCATCTCCGCTCTTCAAACTACTTACAAAAGACTGTGAATTCAAATGTGATCCTGATTGTCAAAAAGCCTTTGAAACTTTGAAAACAAGAATATCTGAAGCACCTATATTGAGAGGACCAAATTGGAAACTCCCTTTCCATATTTCTACAGATGCCTCAGATACAACTCTAGGAGCCGTGTTGGGTCAAAACGATTTAGTTCCTTATGCCATTTATTATACCAGTAAAAATTTGACTCCCACTGAGTTGAATTATACTGTGACTGAAAAAGAGTTCTTAGTTGTTGTTCATGAAATCAATAAGTTTAAACATTATGTAACAGGCTATGAAACTTTTATCCATACTGATCATTCTGCTATTAGATATCTAATGAACAAACCTGTTACTAATGGCAGAGTTACAAGGTGGCTCTTACTTTTACAAGAATTCAATATCACTGTGTTGGATAGACCACGGAAACAAAATATAGTAGTTGATTCCTTGTCTAAGATTCAAAATACTAAAGAAGATTCTCCTATAGAGGATAAGTTTCCTGATGAATATTTGTTTGTAGTAACTACTAAGACTCCTTGGTATGTAGAAATTGCTAACTATTTGGTTACAGGGAAACTACCTCCACATCTATTTCCTATTGAAAGAAGAAAGATTATTCAGGAGAGTCCAAAATATTCATAGATTTCTAATGAATTGTTTAAAACAGGGCCAGATTTTGTGATCAGAAGATGTGTTAAGGAAGATGAAATAACTGACATCCTCAAGGCATGTCATGATGAAACATGCAGCAGACACTTTGCTGAGAAAAGGATGGCCTATAAAATCCTTTCTTTAGGATATCATTGGCCTTCCCTCTTCAAAGATACAAAAGAATATGTTAAAAGGTGTGACAGCTGCCAAAGAGTAGGGAAACTGACTCTTTCAAATGAAATTACGTTACAACCACAGGTACTCATCGAACCCTTTGAAAAATGGGCGTTAGATTTCTTCACCTATTAATCCACCATCTAAACAAAAGAAGTATATATTGGTATGTACTGATTATGTCACTAAATGGGTAGAAACCAAAGCAATACTTTCTGCTACTGAAAATTCAGTTGTTATTTTTCTTTATGAAGATATTTTTACTCGCTTTGGTGTCCCAAGAGAAATTGTGACAGATCAGGGAAGTCGATTTACATCCAACATGGTGGAGAAGCTGATGGAAGAATACAAAATCAAGCACAGGAAATCTACTCCTTACCATCCGCAAGCAAATGGCCAAGTGGAGTATACAAACAAAGTTATTGAGAGCATCATCACCAAAATTGTTCATCTACATAGAAGAGATTGGGCAGAAAGGCTTCCTGAAGCCTTGTGGGCCTACAAAACTACATGGAGAAATACAACAGGACATTCCCCCTATGAACTTGTTTATGGGAAAGAAGTCTTGTTCCCCATTGAGTTCCAAGTCAAAACCTTCAAGATGGCAGTTTAGTCGGGGATGGATCTATCGGAAGCCCAAAATCATAGAATGGAGTAGTTGAATGAGCTAGATGAGATAAGACAAGAAGAAATCTTAAGAACTGATCTAGTTCAATATCAAAGAGCTAAGTGGCATGACAAATACATCAAAGAGAAAAAGTTTCAAGAAGGAGACTGGGCATTACTATTTGATTCTAAGTTTAAAGACTTTAAAGGCAAATTTCAGACTCATTGGCTTGAGCCATATGAGATTGACAAAGTCTTTAGCAATGGAGCGGTAAGAATCAAGACCATTGATGAATCTCAAACTCCTCTTATTGTGAATGGCCACAGATTAAGAATCTACCATAAGCCACTCTCAAAAGAGTAATTTGTCAAAATGTTTCAAGATAATTCTACAATAGGGTTGGTGAAGAATAATCCTTCTTCTCCACCAGCCTAGCCTTTGTCCTTTTCTGTAAAATAAAAAAAATAAAAAATAAAAAATTTGTTTAAGCCTGAAAACCAATCATTGATTGGCAACCTTATACCGAAAATGTAGGGCGAAAATCAGGAATTCCTGACACCCTATATTTTCAAATTTTTTTTTTCTCTCTCTCTCATTTTTCATTCCATTCCACCTCATCTTCATTCCACTCCATCTCATTGCCATTCCACATCACTTCATTTCAACTCCATTTCATTCCATTAATAAAAAAATTTATGACCACTTTCCATCTAGTTAGTCATCATTTATACATCTCATTCAGTTAGAAGCTTGTTGGGTTAGTTTCCGCAGCTAAGGTCAGTTTCCGCAGCTCAAGTCAGTTTCCGCACCTGCTCACTGATTTCAAATGGCATTCTAACACATTTTTGCATAGTTATTAAATCACGAGCTCAACGATATGCAATGATTAAACGAAATCACCTCTATAACCATTTCATTCCGTGCCATTCCTTCATAAGCCATGCATTTATTTTCCAACGGTATTATGATTAAATTCCTGGATCTAACTCAAGTTTGGAAATATTCTCACACTCCATTTGTCATTATGAATCATGGTTGATTTGACTATGGCTTCTTTCAGCCGCACAAAATTTGCAGCCGTTTTATAAA
Source organism: Pinus taeda (assembly GCA_000404065.3). Taxonomy (NCBI): domain Eukaryota; kingdom Viridiplantae; phylum Streptophyta; class Pinopsida; order Pinales; family Pinaceae; genus Pinus; species Pinus taeda. The sequence goes on along the minus strand of APFE030483942.1, from coordinate 43,586 downwards.
CGTGCTTGCGTCCATTCTACAGCCACCCAATTTTAAAAACTGTTGGATGCACTTGCTCCCCCTACTGTTCTATTGACCTCATGGCTTCATTTCCACCATGCTCACATAAGCCTTCACCCCATTTTTTCCTCTGTTCTGCTTCATTCTATGTACCTATTTTCTGATATCCGCTTACAGCTGCTGGTCTCCTTCATAAACCCTGACCATCTCTGCTAATTCAAACGAGTTTTAAAGAATAGAGGGAAGGATGGGATGGTTGTTGAGGGAAGAACCAGAGGGACCTAAATTTATTAAAGGATATCCACAAGTGAAAGATATATTGAAGAAGGCCAGGTGGTTACGTTTTATCCAGAAATTCAAAGGCTACCATAGGGAGGTTACAAAGGCCTTTGCAAGGTCTTTTGACGGACTAGAGGTGGAAATTGGAGACCTAAAATTCACAGTAATTGAAGTGTCAATAGCAGCTGCCACAGAACTTCCCCAGGGAGGTGAACGTTGGTTAAAGAACTGGGGCATTGGTGATGAAGCTTGGAGAGTGATCTTACGTGACCCAGGTATGGATGTGACCGTTTTCAAAAAGGGAATTCCTGTTCATGTTTTAAAGGAAGAATGGGCTAGCTTATTGTTAGTTATTCAAAAATTTATCACCTGTGAGGGACTTTTTGGAGCAATGTACATGTATCATGCACGTCTGTTAATGAATTTTCTAGACAACCAGATCCTTAATCTGCCATATTTCTTACTAAACAGTTTGAAAAAGATGTCTGTAACTGTCCAAAAGCATCCAGGGGACGTAGAACCACATTGTATCACCATGGTCTCATAAAGATCCTGATAGAAAAACAATTAAAGGAGAAAAAGGATACTTGGGAGAAATTTTTAATTAGAAATTTCTTTGAAGAACCCCAAGAAACCCCTGAAGGCAGTACATCAAAAAGAAGTAGAAGAAAGAGAACAGATGATAAAACTCAAAGCCCTCCTACTAACACAGTTGAGAGAAAAGAAATATTGTCTAAAAGGGGAAAGGAAAAGACTCCTACTAACACAGTTGAGAAAACTAGTAGGGAAGAAAGACTGTCTAAAAGGAGGAAGGAAGAGACTGAGGGTAAAAAGCTAACAAAATCAAAGGAGAAAAGAAGAATTGAGGTCGTTCATCAAACCCCTTCCTTAGAAGAAAACCATCAAGAATTGTCTGAGAAATTGGTTCACCTTCAGGAACAGTCAGCTATGGCCAAAAAGAAAGGGAAAGGAAAACGAAAGGAAAAAGACAGTAGTCCGCAATATGTAAGAAGAAGAAGTAGGCTTAAAGGAAAATGGAGAAAAACACAAACGAAAGGACCCCATTTTGTTGATTTGGGAGAAGGAACACCTGAAAAAACTCCAACTGGCAGTAGTCCACCTCATTCTCAGCCCAAATGTTGAAACGAGTCCTCAAGGTGATAACATGAGTCCTTTTCGGCCAGAATTTGAAGTCAATTCTCCTCCACAGCATTTTGGGGACAACACCAGGAAAACGACACTTGAAATAGATCCAAAGCAACAACAGGTGTATGATTACATAGAATCTTTGGAAAGAACAGCGACAGGTCCCAGCACTTCATCCACTCAACCTCACATAGCACAAGAAGCCCTAGTCCAATCATTGAAAGAAGAAATCTTTGAGTTGGAGGTTTTAAATCGACATATTAAAAATGAAAATGAAGCACTCAAGGAGCAGAGAAGACTGGACAAGATCATCCATGACAACACTACACTACACCTGGGACTATGGCACAAAAAGAATAAAAATTTGAAGAAGAAATGCAAGAAGATAAGTAGAGCACTGGTTAATCTTAAATTCATATGCTTGATGAAGAAGCCCAGGATGTTAATAGCACCAAGAAAGAGAGGAAGAAGGCTAGATGTACTGGAAGAAGCTTCAGAACATATGGTTTGAAGGGCAGATAATCCAAATTTTGGTTGCATGAGGACATGTAACACCTTCACAGTGGGGGTATGTTGAGTCCCAAACTTGCATTTTTCCTACACCTTTTTCTAGCTCCTTCCCATTCATCTGAACCTCCTAAGTCATCAGTATCATTGCATATTAGTTTAAAAAAGGGCATTTAAAGTGGTTTCTTGACTATGTGTTTGTGTTGCTATTTGAACTAGATTTTTGCTTATAAGCTGCAGAATCTTGTCACTTTCTGCAGCGAGCCCAAGTTTCCGCAGCTGTTTTGTCAAAGTCTATATTGCAAGTGTCTTCAGGTGAATCAAGCCACATGGGCAAGTTGCAACTGACGTGGACATGGACCGAGTCCTATCGGCTCAGTCGAATTCATCAAAAGAGGCCATAGTCAACAGTGGGCAAAACGGTGGTCAACTCAAGAGTCCTGTGGTGATAAAACTCTGTTTTTCACCACATGAAGCTTTGCATGGTTGTTCCTAGATCTCAGGGGACAATTTAGCACCTGTGGACTGCTCCATGAACTCGATCCAACAACCACCTTCCAAAGATTGAATCCTCACGGCAGCCATAGTGCTAAATCTCAGGACGTGGTTGTTTACGTGTCTTGTATCAACACCGAATGTAGGAAAATAGTTATATTATCCTCTGTTATAAATAATGCATTCTCATACGCATATTAGTTAGCTTTTTGATAATGTAATTCTGACTGTAGAGGAACCCACTGTGCCGTAACTTTATCACTGTGTTGTGCCTGCATTTTAATACATGAGAAGACTCTGTTTTTGAGCTCAATTCGTGGTTGATCATTGATTATCAGAGGACTGTGCAGAGGGCCCCTGCACAGGCCGAGGTCTTGTTTATTACTGTAGAGTTTCATGTTTTATTTATTTATGTTCTTATGCCATAATCATTCACTTGTATATATATATCACATCTCTTATGGTATTAAGTTTGATAGCTGTCCATAGCTTTTCAAATTTTCTATACTGTTAACTGATCAGTGCTTTTGTTTCATATTACAATAGGCAGCCCAGGCATTTGGACATAGTTCTCTAATTACTAATGACATGGAATCATTCTTGTCCTTCTGCTGATTCTCATTTCCTTTAGTTTTTAGTTCCAGCATTGTGTTATTTATTTTAGTTTTGCTCATTTACTCTTCTGCAAGATAGATATTAAATTACTCATGTCATTTTCAGTTACCTCCTAAAGCCAGAGCGAGTCAAATGGTGAGGGATTGAAGTAT
>APFE030483942.1:21080-40272 GCA_000404065.3 Pinus taeda | reverse complement strand
GAGGGATTGAAGTATGAATGCGTAGTTTGATATTAGTTTATTTTTCTGCAAGTTAGTTATTGAATTGCTCATATCATTTTCAGTTACCTCCTAAAGCCAAAGCGAGTCAAATGGTGAGGGATTTAAGTATGAATGCGTAGTTTGATATTAGTTTATTTTTCTGCAAGTTAGTTATTGAATTGCTCATGTCATTTTCAGTTACCTCCTAAAGCTAGAGCAAGTCAAATGGTGAGGGATTGAAGTATGAATGCGTAGTTTTATATTAGTTTATTTTTCTTCAAGTTATTTATTGAATTACTCATGTCATTCTCAGTTACCTCCTAAAGCCAGAGAGAGTTGAATGGTGAGGGATTTAAGTATGAGTGTGTAGTTTGATATTAGTTTTATTTTCTACAAATTAGATATCAGATTGCTCAAGTTTTTTATGATTACCTCCTAAAGCCAGAGCGAGTCAAATGGTGAGGGGTCAGAATATGAGTTGATGTAATTTGATTTTAGTTTACTTTGCTTGCAATTCTTGGATTTCTTTGAGTTCCGTTTTTCTTATATTTTCATGGCATCAAGGATAATGGGTTTCATGGTCACTAGCTCACTGTTGTTTAATTAGAATAGTGGCATATTTTCACTCTGTTTTCAGGAATTAGTTTCATCATCGCATGTTTTTAAAAAAGTTTGAAGTTTTGAAAATCATTTTAAAAGACATCATTACCTTGAACATTTATATCATACTTGTCTTTTAGAATTTCCGTATCACATTAGGGAATTAATAGAAATAAACCCAAAACAAAACAAAAATTCAAAAACGATAAAAAAATAAAAAATAGGTTATCTTGCACATATAGTGCGCCACACTTCAACAGTTTACGACTCCCGGGTTGACAATTAATACAACAATTTAGGACACTCTATATTGACCAAACAGCAAGCATAAATTTTCATGACAAATCCAAAAATGCAAATTTTTTGTGATTTGGAGCCCTCTAGCAAAAACAAGTGCCATGTGGCACGGCGCATAGGGAGGAAAACTTTGTTTTTTGTGCCAAAAATTTTCAAAATGCAAAAAAGTGCTCCAAATTTCTTGAAATTTGGACTGAACCTTCTCTATCAAGAGCTATGATGGGCTAAGGATGCCTTGGCCAATATCCAGAGTCGATCATGCTCTTTTTGCCTCTTTTTCCTTTTTAATGCCTTCGTTAGTTTTGCCTTTAAATTCCTTATTCATGTTTTGCAAACCTTGTTCAGTGCCATGTAGTGAAAAGCCATGTGTCTCAACAATGCCTTGTCTCTCTTAGCCTTGTCCAATAGTCTCTCTAAGTGGATGTTGACTCTTTCGAGCAAAGACTCCCGATCAACGTTGATCTCTTGCTCAAGTGAAGTGAACTCCACCCTCCTCCTTTGGGCAGCTTGGCAATTCTCAAATATGTTTGCCAGCTCTATGGGGCCTCCTGGGTGCATGTACCTCTGTGGAAGAGTCACTGTGTGTCTCTTCTTCATGATCATATGACGGATCAGATTCCATCTCTACTAGCAAGTGAGTTTTCTTGATGAAAAATAGGAAAATTATGGTGTTTCTTGATTACTGCCACCAAGGGAAAAGTGATATGAGGGACTGTAGAGGGAGAAAAAAATGAGGGATTTTAGGATTGTTACGATAGGGTTTATTTATGGGAACAAGGGATTAGGGAGTGATATGGGAGTTTTAGGGATAACAACTAGGGTTTGGGAATTTGTATTTTAGGAATTGGGAAATGGGAATTGGGATAGGGATGGATGATTGTTAGGAATATGAAAGTTTAGGGAATGGGGGGAATAAGGTGAGAAAAGGAGTGAAGGAGTGAAAAGGTGAAGGAATGGGAAAATGTACTTGGTAGCCACAACAACCAATTCAAACCCTAGGCTAGCCCTATTAGGCAGTAGTTTCTTGGGAAATGTCAAGAATGTAGGGTTTGATTTTTCCTTTAGACAATCACCATAAACTTTATGAAAAACTCCTTTACTAGCAACAGAGAGATCGTAGCTTACATGCACAATAGGAGTCGTGAACAATTTTGGAAATTTGAGAGAGTTTTGGAGTGAAACAAGTTTGGTAGCTCTATGCACCACGCCACAATCCCTATGTGTTGCGCCTTCCCTATGCGCCGCGCCAGTGTAAATTTGCACTGGAAATTGCTTCCCAATGCGCCGCGCCACCACCGAGTGCGTAGCACTTTTTGCAAGAGAATTTTGGAGGCCTTCTCGGTGTCCAAATTGGGAAAAAGATAGCTTGTTGAAAAGGTATTTGAGTCTAATTTCCAACCCAATTGGAGTTTTTCAATTTGGAGTTCATTTTCCCTGTCAAAAATTAAATCTCCCAAGACTGGTCAAAATGTGCTAAATGAGGCTGCCTAAAGGTAGAGTGTTGTTACAGTCAACTTTTGAAGGACTCCCCCAACTCCAAATTGAGCTCATGATAGCTCATTAGGAATATATTTGTGTCTAGTTATCATTTGACTCATCAAAAAAGTCATTTCGCCAGCCAAACTAGGCTAAAAATTTATTTTCCCAAGGTCACTACAGAGGTGCATCAATTCTCTCGAGGCAATTGTATTTTTGACATTGCTCTAAAACCATGACACCTGTGTAAAAAGTGAAGGAGGTTTTTCCTCACTGTCCTATTGTGGATAAAAACCTCTCTCCGTTTTCTGGAATTCATCTTTTATTTCTTAGAAACATCATTGGAGTAAAACCTATCCCGATGTGTAGAACAAGGGATTTGTCAAAATGAAGCGAAATGAAGGGGATAAGGGGATTCTAAATTCTTGAGAAAATTTTGGGAAGTAGGGAGGGATGTTAGGAAATATGGAAAGTGGAATTTCAAATATTTAGTAAGGGGAAGGGGTCCAAAATGGAAAAACACAGGCCTAACATAGAAAATTGCCAAGTTGTAGCAAGAAACTAGGGTTTGTGTGAAAATGAGGAATTTGGGGGATCTCAGTGATGGGAAGTGTTGAATAGGGTACATTAAGGATAGGGGAAGGTGTATGAACATCAAGATACAAGTTTTACTGATGATTTCACCATCCAAGAGAAATTGCCTTGAAAACCCTAGGAGACGGAAATGAACCTTACCTATAAAATGACCCATTGGAATCATGAACAAGGTATAAAATGACCCATTGGAATCTGGCATGATGATGACAACCCTTTGAATTATGGTACACTCAGCTGAATGGTGACATGGACTGACATTTGGACAACTTTCAAAGGAGTAAAAGCAAACCTTAGGCTTAATACCTAGTGACCAAATTTTACTTGAAGACTCACTGAAATGACAAAATTTGACCTTGACACTCTGAGACCACTTTGTAAGAGCATATTTGATCACTGGAGGAAGGCTGCAAAGACTGACACTAACAATATGCATGAAACGTGTTAGCTCTATTATATTAAGAAGTGTAAGTTCCAGTCATACAATACATCCATGTCCAACCAGTAGTTTCGACAATGGAACGTTACTGCCACAACTATCTGCTCCTCCAAAGAGATATACTAACTTTGTGTAGTGGAGAAGCCAAGGCTTGTTACAATACTATCCAATCTTTCTCTAAGATACTCCTATTAGAAGCTTGGTTGACCAAAAGCCTCTACAATGAGTTATGAGGGACTATTTATAGCAAAGGGTGGGGTGGCCCTTGACATTCCCCTTTGTGACTGTTCATCTACCCTCATGAATCTTCACCTACTCTATGACTGTTACATCCAACTATCAACACTTGAACTTACACTTGGCAAGATGTTACATTACAATGCACATGTACCCATGTGAGACAATGGCTTGAGAAAGCCATGCAAGACATCTCTATGACTCGGACAACCGTGGGAAGTCCAACTCTTCTACATACTTGCGATGATCAACAGTAGCGAGCTAATGCCAACCTTGGTAGTTCGCGATGGTGTCCGTGTACTCTAAGGTGACATCTTTCTGGAAGCGAACTCTTGCATCCACAACATCCTGGTACACTACTAGGGATCCCCTATCCATCTCATCTAATATCATGTGCATCATTGTCTTGAGTGTGGTCGAACTAGAAACATACTTGTGCATGGTGTCTGCACTGAGAACCAAGTTTGGGCTAGTGGCAATGCGCATTAACTTTTCAAAGCACGAGTCAAGCTCTAGTCAAACCTATGACTTTGTCTTTGCCTGAGTGAGTCTCCCAATAGATGGGATCGCATGTGCATGCACCACAACATCCATACTCTTGAACACACGTGCATGGGAAGCCTGTAGACTAGTGATGAGCTGCAAGAGCTCTTCATAGTTATGGATTTGACTCTAAATGCGTGCCTTTAGCTCGACCACTCTGGGCTTCATCATCATAGGCAATTGAAGTGGGGCTCCCCTGTATCTCATCGTCCATGTTTGAATGTAAACAATAGCAGCATGCACATTTGACAAGATACATGTTCTTCTCACACATCACTGTTGCCAACTGTTGAGATGGATGACTCCCTTATGCACGGTGCCAAACTTGGAATACAATGCTCGCATGACTATGCCAAGGGACAATACTTCATCCAGTATTGACTTCTTCAATTATTTTTGGGTGGATGTTGCAACAAATTCTCCTCCCTCCTTAGACATTCATTGGATCTCAATTATAAGGAAGCGAACACTCGAGCTAGTGACATTGACATATGCCCTGGTAGCATCAGCCAATGTTGTTGGATGTTTGCAGACATCAGACACAATCACTCATTCCTCAAACTACGGATAGGGATGTATGATGATATGGATTCGACACTCTACCAGATTGCACAACTCTATGTTGAGACTCGTCGAATGTGATGTTGTGCATTTCTCCTTCCGGCTGATCTCTAAGGATCTCAGTGTCTCCTTGGTCGCTTGGGACTTGTTCTTCTTCTGGATGCGGTGAAGCTGGTGGATCGACCTCTTGGCGGTGAGGCATGACGTCGATGTCTTGCTCTAACTCCTATTGCTTCATATCTGTATCCATCTATTTAAGTGCTTGCACTATCTCCTGAGCGAAGACCTGCTCCTATGATGGTTCACCCTCTCTACCTAATGCCAGCTATTCTGATGAGTTTACTACTTGTACGGGAACTATTTCATCTATCTACACAAGTTGTGCCCCTTGTTGTACATGTTCCTATTGCTCTTCCTACTCCTATCTACACAACTCTTGTTCGTTCTGGAGTTGCTCCTTCAACTCATGCAACTCCTTCTTTGTTTCCTCCATTCTCCGTTTCTCTCTCTGCCTTTGTGTGTTTCTCTTTTCGCACTGTTTGTTGGCATTATGATGCATGTGTTGTACTTGATGGCAACCCACTTATAGAAGAACAACTCACTTATATATAACTAGATGAATCTACAGAAGAGATATCAGATGTGACATAATACATCGGATGCAAGACAACTCAAAGGAATCAGTTTGGATGTAATGAACAATGACAACTCATTAAGATGACAGTTCTCAGTATGGCAAGTTAGCTTTTCCATCAAGTCCAAAGGGGGAGATTGTTGGCATTATGATACAAGGGTTTTCCTTGATGGAAAATCACACAGATGACAGATCATAGTGCAACAGGTAAGTAGCAAAGAATTGATGATCAGACTACAAATAATGAAGAAAGAAAAGTATATATGCAGGTTCACTATATACCAAGTTGCGTACATACGCAGGTTCACTATATACCAAGTTGTGTACACACGCAAGTTCACTATATACCAAGTCACGTATATATGTAGGCTTGTTGTATACCAAGTAGTGTATACACACAAGATAACTATATACGAAGGCGCGTATATCGTACACATGCACTTTCACGCAAGGAAAGGCGCGTACATGTCGGAAAACTAAGTTTTGGGTCCGTGGTATTTGGTCCATGTTATTTCGTCCGAGGTGTTAACCCCAGATATTGGGTCCAAGGTATTGGTTCTACGTGGTTTTGGACCATGGTATTGAGTAAGGCCTAAGACTATAAAAGGAGAAGAAGATCATTAGGCAAAGGCATTGAGAAAGTCTTGAATATCTAATGAAGTATGAGATCCAGTAGGCAGGTTATGGGTTCATGATGCTTTGCTTGATCTGAGCTAAGGAGGAATCTCATCGGTTGATGGAGAACAAGATCTAAGGATAGATCGGGATCTAAAGGCTTGGAATGAATCATCTCTATACGATTTGATCATGTTTATTCTAGATCTGTATACTGACGCATGGAATGTTCTGTAAATATTATGATTTGATTATAACTCAAGTTTGGAATAGCTGCAAATCATGAATGAATATTTACAGATGTATATGCTGGTTGACTATGATAAAAGCGTGTACATACGTAGTTTAGATACATCTAAGTAGTGTATACCATATGAGCTATGATGTTTGAAGTTACTGGTGGTTCTGGTTGTTGATGAGTTTTGATGACTGTTTATTAGTGTCAGTATTCTACATATTCAGTTTGGTTGATTGTGTTTAGCTTCAGTGTTGATGGATGAGATCTAATAATGGATAAGGATCATAATGAATTATCTTTATGTGATCTGATGGACTAGATCTGGTTGCTAACACACATATTATCCTTGTATATGTAATGATTTTCGTATGTCTAAAGACATATACGCTGGTTCGTTTTGGTGAAGTTGTGTATACACGCTTGTTCAACCCTTCCAAGTAGTGTATGCACTCTGATGCATGACTTTTGATGATACAGTTAGATATGAATATTGTTGCAGAGTTCTATGCTCTAATCTATGTTCTGGTGACTGTAGTTTGTTGACAGTGTTTCAGTGATTCAGTATTGGGTGATTAAGAGATTGATGATGCTAGTGTTGATTGATTGTGTGCTTCAACAATATTGATGGGTCCAGTATGAATATTGGATGAAACATGGCCTTCAGATTATGGTGTTGTGCTTCAGGAGTATCCAGTCTGAAAATTTATGAAACGTGGTACCTAGAGGAAGAAAGAGAAGGTTGTAGCCTTCTGTAGGTCAACACCTACGTACTAGTACATCGGCTAGTACAAGAGCTAAGGGGGTTGTATCTCCCTTCCAGGAGAAGCTAGAGAACGAGAGGAGGTTGTAACCTTCTACAGGTAGAAGCCTGCGTACTGGTATAAGGCTGCACCAGTACAGAAATATTGTAGAAAGAAGTTTCTTATTAAAAGAAGATAGAGACGAATTGCAGCAGGTGGTTTTCACCCACATTGGGTTTCCACCTTACATCATGGTGTTCATGCGTGCTTCTTGTGTGTGATGATATGTTCTATTTTTCTGCACCTGTTTATTTTTCATATGGTTAATAAAGTTCTGATGCACTAAGATCAACATTTAATGGATTAGCTGAATCATAAGTTTACTGGATATATGCTAGTTGCATTAGACACAGTTGCGTGTACACACAGGTTCGCTTAACTGAAGTAGCATATATGAATATGAGTATGGAAATGAAAAATTGTTTGATTTGATAATACTGATTCACCCCCCCCCTCTCAGTATTATTTCCAACATTGTTGCATGTTTGCCTCTATTGCCAAAGTTTCTTTTTGTAAAAGTGGGTCCGCTCGGAACTTGCAATTTTTCTCTTCCTCCATGTAGTCAACAATCTTCCTCTTGCCCTTGTAGTGCACTGGTATGTTCACCTCATCTGTTGTTGCTTCTGGTGCTCTCTAGGATGCTGCTTCACGCTGCTTTGCTAACCATTTCATAGCGAGGCTGACTGGTTCATTGGGTCTAGAGAAATTGTAAAAATATCTCCATGGGTCTTTCTTTGCCAAATGACATGCCTCGTGGATCCAGTTGTACTGTACTCTCGTGCAGTGATCTTTCACAACACAATGCGGGTCATACAGATTGTATATTTGGAGGCCGAAAGGATATTTCTTCATCTGCTCTTCTTCGACATCCGCATGCTTGAAACTATGTATCTCGTATAACCTGATCTGCAATGGAAGAGTGGGCCAAGGTGCCTTCTTCTTCTGGTGTAGCCTAGCTGTCAATGTTGTCGAGATGTGATATGATACTTCCTACATGACAAGTATGTCCAAGGAAATCTTCGGTAGAACATGCAGAGGCTTCTCCATGTTGTACATCTGTATGAAGGTGTTGGACGGTGGGGCATACCAATCAACTATGTTGATCATTGCCTCCATTGTTGCCTTCGGCATGCATGGTGGATCCTATTCAAATATCATCCTGTAAATGGAGGTGACAAAATGGTCAGACAATTGTGTGATAACTCCTATGAAGTTGCATTCGGACAACATCTTACAATAAGTGTTCATAGTAGTCTTCGTTGGTTTCCATGCCTACTTCAAGCCCATGAACTCCTATTGGGCACAGATTGCATCAGAGATGTAGGCAGACATGTTGATTTCTTCTTGCATATCTTTGGGCGGCAGTCAAGCCCTTGTTACCTGTTCCTTCCGATTATGAGCCAACATGTCAAACTAGTTGCACACTTTTCCTTCTCTAGCCAGTTGGTCCAATGCAATCACCCAACTCTGTGGGAATTTTTCCATGCTTTCTTGGCCATATAGACGACATGTGAAGATGACCAAGTATTCGTACGCCTTCCACAATATCTTTGTCTTGTAGACTTGGTTGGGTGTCATCCTGAATTTGGTCGGCTCCTTCACCCAGTTCTTCAAGATATCTCTGTAGTTGGCATTGTTGTTGGGTATGCTTAAGGGAGTCTCCATGATGATCACGAGCTTTGACATCTGATACATCTCATCATAATAATTTTCCCTGAAAGTAGAAATATTTGTCCCACTAACACTTCTCAATTTCATCATCTCAGGATCAGTGTGCAAGACGATCCAAGGTATCATGTTCATGCATGGGAGCATGGGATAGCTGCATGCAATCTAGTACAAGTCGAGCTTGTGGATGTTCACATAGACTTGGCGGTCTTCGAGGTATTCCCAGATGTGCCTACAAATGCATCATCGACCTCTTCCCATTTCAGCTTGATGTCCTTCTCTACAATTAGCTTGGTATCATCATAGATTGGTAGATTAGTAGACACTCGCTCAACTGTTGCTCCAGTTGCACTTTCATCAGTGTCCTTTGATCCTTCTCTCTTGGAGGCCATTGATCCTGAACTACTGAGAGGCAGATGAACACCTGCTAGACCTGGAGACAAATAAACATGCATGGTAAGAAATCTATCAATGAAAACCAAAGCGAACTTGAGGAATGACATACAACATACCTGGGGATTGACTAGCAAGGATTGCGTAATTTCTATTGGGAGGCTGAGAGACTGGCTACAAGAATTACGCAAAACATAGTTTTGGCTGTCTAGAGAGGATGGCTAGCTGCTAGATTTGCACAATGTGCAATCTAGGCTGGCCTACTAGCTACTAGAACTGCGCAATGCACAATTTCAGTTGGCAGTGGTTGCAGGCCCAGTAATTGCATTGAGAAATTTTCTAGGCCATCAATACTCTCCCTCATAATTGCGTAATGCAAGACTAGAGGACAATCACTAGGCATAAATGCACATTTTCTGAGACGAAGATAGAGCCTTCCCTCAGGATTGTGTAATGTTGTCTTGGTGAGGCAAAGTCCGAGCCAAGGCTGCCTAGACCCGCCGATAGGCAATTGAAAGAAAATGTGAATGTAAATGCATGGTGATACTGAGTGTAAGTAGGAGTGAATAATCGTGCACAAAAACAGTGAATGAAATATTCAGGAAATGGAACAACATGAATGTGGGTGAAGCGTGTCACCGAATTGACAACCGTTCATGCAAAAAAATTGCATGCATGCGATAGTAGTGAGATGAAAACAAAAGCTGAAATGATGCTAGTACAAGATAGTATGCATGTAAATGACAACAAGCATTCAAAAAAATTAAGCAAGCAACACTCACACAAGCGAAAACACAAAAAGCGAGAGAAATACTGCAAAAGACAAGTTCATACAACTTACTTGTGAATAGTTGAGTTGGATGTGTCAAAAACTCATGGATGTGTTGTGGGATGTCAGAGCTCCAAGATCGATGTGAATAAGTGAGCTCTGAAGCATCGAATAAATAATTTTGAGGCTCATGATGCGCATGCCACAAATCTAGGAAAAAACGACACTTGGAGGAAAGATTCTAAAACAATCTTTGCATGTAACCTCCAGCTGCTAAAAATAGCTCCCTAAAATCTAGGGATGCTTTTTGCATGTTTCTTTTGCCTATTCCAGGAAAAAAAACCCACACATACAAGTCAAATTTTCTCAGTCCCGAGTGGAACTAGTCAACTCAATGGCACATGCAACAACATGCTTAGTTGGGAGGAAAAAATGCACATTTCTAGGAGGGAGTTGGGCTAGTTGCCCAGAGGGATTGTGCAATTTATGGGTAGACTAGCTAAGTGCTGCCTAGAATTGCACAATTTCTGGGCTGACCAACCCTGTTGAGAGAAATTGTGCAATTTTCTGAGTGAAGCTTAATAGATGAATTTTCGCAATTCTAGAGCCTAGCAGGCTGCTAGATAAAATTGCGCAATTTCTAGAGGGAAGGATGGTTCCCCTCCAGAATTGTGCAATATCTTGAGGGATTTGTTCAACCTGCACCTAGACCAAGTCCTGAGAAATAGCCTGTGAGGGGGATGCAACAAGCTCTAATGCTCAGGTTGACAATCTGCTAGGAAATCACTGAAGCTTGTGTACTTGACAAGGAAAGACATGTTTCTAAGGATGGTTGGTAGGGAGGCTCCAAAATGAATCTAAGGAAAAATTTTGGAGGGAATTTGTAGCTGCTACAACAGAACTGAAGAAACATGTAGCAAACATTACCAACAACAAAAGAGACAACCAGTGAAACAAGAAGAAGATCAAGCAATTGATTAAGCAACAAAACAGGCAGCAAAACCAACAACATAGAATAAAATATTAAGGAGAACCTACATTCAAAATACCTTTTTATCCTAGTGATGATCGTGGTAGCTCCATTAGATTTCAAAGGAAGAAAAGTCATTTTATTCCTTTGATGCATGAGATACAATGTTATAGTTTTCACAAGTATGGCCATGTTGTGGCTAATTATTGGAGTAGAATGTATAGATCAAATTAGCAGTATTAATAGCCAAGGAGATTGGCCAACATGTATAATTGTTGTTTTTATGGTTATTTCTATTCATGTAACCTGTTTGGCCATAAGGCATGTGATTGCAAGTCTAACCAATGGAGGAGAAGCAAATTTCATCCAAGGTTTAGATATGGCATGAGCAGAAGAAGATTCAATCCTCTGGTCCATATGGATTTCTTCATATGTCATAACTTTGGCCATATGGCAAGAGATTGTTTGCTACCCTGTTATACAAGCCAAAATCGAGAAAAGAAGAGAAAGAAAAGAGGACCTACCAAAAAACTAGTGAAGGAAGAAAAGAAGCAGATGACGGAAGAAAAGAAGCAACCAAAGAACATCTGGAGGAAGAAGCAACATCAAATTTTCAAGTAGTGAAGAGCATTCCCTTTTGTATTCCATTATTATTTCGTACATATTCATAGAGAATTGCATAATTCATAAGAGGTGCATAACCTACGAGGGAGCATATGGTAGGAGTATGGTCACTTGATGAGTACAAGATTATTGCAGAAACACTTGATGAGTTCTTTTGAGCCTCATACACATTCAAGTTCACAGGATCAACCTGTCTCTTAGAAGTATATTGATCTCAAGTGGAGATATGCATGGTATGATGTTTTCCTATATTATTTAGAATTTTCTTCATTACATTTCACTTGGACATTTGTGGTAGATTTATATGTGTTTTCATGAGTGAAAAGGAGTACAGTTTTCAGACATATATATTCTTTTGGTTTCCACTAACAATTGGTTGAAATGATGTGCAACCATGCATAAACTATACTCATTCCTCTAGCCATGCATTGAGATGGCATGTGAAATGGACCAAAAATGTATGAGTTGTTGCATGATGATTACTACAACCATTTATTTTTTAGTGTATCATCATTATGTATGGTTGAGAGTCCAGTATTTAGTATGATGTGTCATCATGGTGATAGGGTTGTTATGGAGGAATATCACGAGTCTATTTTTCCACCACATGTATGGGTTAATGATTATGTAATAATCATGATTTATCATGTTTTTAAGTCATTGATCCATATGATATGATCATAACAACCATGCATTTAACAATATATTTATGTAAAATGCTCATGGAGCCATGTACTTATGTTGTACTATCATTGGTTCATTTAGTCATGAGTCATGAGGTCATGTTATGGTCATATGAGAGCATGTATGTGGTTTTTTATCACTGCTACAACCATGTATTTATCATTGTATATGTCATATGAGTGATGGCCATGTGGAGTCTCAGTCCATATGGTGCTTCTATGTGTCAAGGAAGCATTTCTTGCAATGGAAGAGGTTCAATATAACCTTGAGATGATATTAGAGATGACATGTGTTCAGGGGGAGGATCATTTTCTCTTGTTTACTTTAGCCATACATTGTTGGAATTATGATCCACCTGGAGGTGTCTTGGTGTACCTCATGTTATGCTATGATAATTGGGGTTCTTTGCCTCATGTTATGTTCAGAGATATTTGGTAGTTGCTACTATGCATATGTGGAGGAGATTTTGTGTCATTGCCCCATGTGGATGTTGTTGCATATTATGATGATGCTCATATGATTTTGCTTATGGTTTCCTCATGTTGGCATATGGTTGCTCGTTGCTAGAGGTTGTCGGTTGGTATGTTTCTTTGGATGATTATTATTTACTATTTGATGCTAGGCATGGATGCTTGTTGATGTGCATATTTCTTCATCGATGGATGTAGAGATCAATTGCTCCAGTATTTGTCCTTTAGTCTTGTTGCCTTATTATATGGATTTGACACTTTTCCGTTGATGTCAACGGGGGAGTGACAATGGGTGATGGTCTGGAGTTTGTGTGTAGTTGCCATCAATTCCAAAGGGGGATTTTGTTGGAATTATGGTGTGCATGGATCCATCTAGCTAATGCTGGAATTGGTTCATGATGTCAGCTAACGCATTTTGGCATTGATGTCAACCCTTGTATACTAGATGATGTTTGGATGCCTTCATTCTAGCATGGTTTCAACTAGTTGAGTTGGCATTGAGATGATTATGTTGGCATTGATGTCAAAGTTATGATGTTAGCCTTGTGATATAGTGATGGACAAATGATAGCATTGGTATGGTTTATGATGACTTGGCACTCTAGTTGAGTGGAAACTAGGTCTTCATCTAGGGCTTCATGATTATGCTCATGGAGATGAATTGTTATGGTGTGATGGTGTTATATTGATTATGGAGATGTGCCACAAAGTATTGTAGGTCTGTCAGAGTTGTTGCAACTTGTGGAGGTGATTATTGGAGAGTAGAGGACTTATGAACATTCTTACCAACCTCGTTTTTGGCCCTCTAGGTCAATTTGGTAGTGACACTTGAGAGACATGTTCGATCCACTTGAATCTATGTTAGAGGTCATGTTGTAGGAATGTACAAGAGCTGGAGAAGAGGATCTGATAGGTGGCAAAGGTTCTAAGCTGACGGCATGATGTTTTTCTTCATCCTTAGCCCCAGTTGCATGGAGTCAAGCCTATGGGAGGGACTGAAAGGCTCCAGTTGCTAGAAGACATGCCTATGGGAGTGAACCAACGCTTTAGTTGAGTTTATCCCATGTTATGTGTGCAATTGAGGATTTTCACAAGAATTTTTCCACAATCCTCACGCAAATCGGTAGGAAATTAGCATGGAAATTCCCAGAGACTTCTAAATGAATTTTTAAAGGTTGAAAATGATTGACTAAGTCCTCCAAAGGGTGTGAATTCATTTAGTGCACAAGTAGTGACATTAGTGGCTTGATTTTGTCAACTTTGTGCACCCTTAATCCTAGCCCCAAGCTAAATTTCACCCAACATTCTTTATATTCATCACTTGGGAGATGTGTGAGTATATATCTTGAGTGTATATGTGTAAGAGAAGGTTGCAGAGAGTGAAGATAATTTATACCTATTGGAGAGCATAGATTCTTTTGTGAGTGAGTGTTAATGGAAAAGAATGGACTAAAATTTAACCATGCTATAAAAGACATCAGATTTGATGTTGCTAGAGTAGAGATTGTTTGGAGAGATTTTGTATGATGTTGGAGTAATTCTTTTTGGTGACTCTGACATTTATTTTTATAGGATATGCTAATGCATTTGGCACATATCCATAGTGTCTTATTTTGTTGATTTTATTGTGCAATAATTATTTTGCAGTGAGGGTTTGATGGTTGATGTATTATTTAGTTTTTATTGTATAGATTGTGGCCACTTATTTGCTAGAGTAGAGAGAATATTAGTGGTGTTTATATTTTTTATGATGATGATATCTTTCTGCTAGATATTGTATTGCAGAGTGCAATCGGTTCGAGTAGAAAGTCTTGGGATCTAGTTTGAAAATAAATGAAAGGAGGCTTGTATAGAGTATAGGAGCAATGACTTCATGGAGGTGGAGTAGTGATTGTGAAGTTTCTATGACAAGAATAGTTTCTCAATACAATGGTAGTTGGATAGTCAAATCAAAGTTTTGCGAGTATCGACTGATCATGGTGGTTTTCGGTGGATGGTAGTCCGTACATCCATGGAGAACATAGTCTTTCGAGATGATCAGTAGAATCGAGTCTCTAGGATGATCAGAGTCAGATGATTGTATATGAGGTGAAGTCTCCATGTTGATGGAAGTCAACAAATCTATTTAAACGACTATATTTTCTTAATATGAGATTGAAAGCAGTGCAACAAAAAATAGCGGTGTTTTTTTTTTCTTTATGAAGGGTTTTCCAATAGATATCTTGTGTCTCTTGTGTGATGGTTTATATGGTTTTGTTTGATGGTTTTGTTTCTCTCATGGTTGTTTTATTTAGCTACTTACATTGTTATATTCATGTGATGATATAATATATCGTTGGTTATATGTATAATTCAATATGTAAAGTAATAAATTGGTAAAATTGTTAAGAATATCACACTACTAATTCAACCCCGCTCTCATTAGTGCTCAAGAGTTTCCAACATTCTCAACCCATCGCACTAGGTTTCCATGAGTTACTCTAGAAAATGTTTTCTCGCATATTCTTGAGAGAATTATCATTTTTCCTTTATAGGTAAGTTTTTTTTTAAAACCCTAGTTCAATGACTCATCACAAATTGTTCTTTCATGAGTAGATTGCCTATAATTCCTTCTAACGGTTATTAATAATTTTTGGTATCATTTTCCCTGGTGTGGTTTCCCTACGGACCTTCATATAGGTAATTAAATTTTGATTTAACCCTTGCGTCATCTTTCTTTTTTCTCTTCATGCATTTTCCTAGAGAAAATGGATAAGAACTAACGCTGCTCATATTTTCTTGTTATAGGTACGCATCTACAGTGCATTGAATTTGATTTTATAATTACCTAGAGGGTTGTTCTAAGTTTTTTATTGAATCCTCCTTACACTCTATAATCTCAAGTCCTCACATAACCTTCAAATTTTTTCCAAGTCCAACATGTCGTGATGGCCTTATGGTTTAATTTTGGTTAATTTATTTATATGCTAGGGATTTAATGTATTCATCCCTAGGCTAACCTTGGGCACACTTCTTTTGTTTTAAAAATTGGTATTGTGAATATATGCAGGGAAAATCCCATTATACAAGGCAATGTGTATATAAATATTTTAGGACTTGTTCTAGTATTTTCGGTAGAGGGTTTCCTCTCCTCCGAGAGTTTATTTCCTTTATCGATATGTTAATATTATATGACTGACTTTATTGATCAACATTGTAATTCCTTTAACATTATATGGATATCATTTCTATTTTAATATACTTATGCATAAACATATATGTAGTTTGTTGGTTCTGTTATTCTTTCAAATATGATTGTGGTCATGTTTATGCACATGCATATTATGGATGGTTTTGGCACGAGCCTGTTGTTTTAATTCTCCTTTCCGAATCAGATTCAATAACATTAATTATATATGCTTCTATTTTTGTTAATGTTTTGCAATACTCTATTGCACTGGATAATTCTTATATGCATTTATACATTTTCAGTTTCAACCTGCAATTTTTATATTAAAGAAGTTATAATATTCCTTTACACAAATATCTATTTAGATATTTAGGCTAGAGTCTCGGTTGACACCTATATTGGGTACCGCTCTTTAGTCTCTTAGCCCTAATCTACTGGTGTTAATTACTCATGTTATTGGCTAAAGAATAAAGCACTTGTTCTCTATAGGTTTTCACTTCTAACCTATACAAAAGCCCAACCCTAACCCTATTAATATTACCTTCAAACATTTAGACATACTCATGTGTACACATTTATGTACTTATATATAAATATACTTTAGGATTATTTTTAACCTACATATTTATGAAACTCTGGTTTTTATATTATAAATTATTTATAAAAGTTTAGTTTATATCATTTGATTATATCTTTAGTTAGAAAATAATTTCATTCATTTACCTTATACAATTATTTTTTTTTCTTCTTTTTTGTTCTATTAAATCAGGAAATCCTAAGAAGATTGTCCATTATCAAGGTTAGAAAGACCTTTGTTCCAATACCTATATGCATATACATTTCATTACCTACAACAACAGAGTTAGACAAAGAACAACTATATTTTATAAATATGAACAGTCAAATACATCAATAAATAAAATCCTACGTTATCAATTTAAAATTTTCAATCCATTAACTTTCATGGAATGTATCCAATGCAAATATCCATTTTGACATTTTTTTCACTTACTTGTCAGTTAATGATATACTTATCTAAATCGTTTTAAGAATTGTTTAATGGATTCCACAATCCTCCCATCCATGAACCAATTCTCTATTGGTTCCCCTTGAGCTCCATCCTTAGTTATTAGGAACAATCTGCAAAAATGTCACCCCCTAAACCATTAGCAACATCTTGATAATTTCTATGTTTAATGTGTTTTTCTCTCCCATTCATAATTTGTTGCAAAGGTAATTGTCTTTATCTCCCATAGTTCCTTGCTACAAAATCTGTCATATGAAATTTTCCTCTAGTCATATTCATTTATGAGTGGTTTGTCTCTCTATTAAATTTTATCTTCTTGCTCTCTTTCTCTCTTCAAAAGATAAAGATTCATCATCATGATAGAAGGAGGATTTTTTTCTTTTGTTCCTACCCCTTTAGGCATAACTAACTTCAACCATTTTCCTGATAGTTAAGGGTTAATATCTCATGTTAACCCTTAACATATTTCTAAAAGGACTAATATTCCCAAAAATAATTTCTTGTTTTATTATTGAAAATAATATTTATATCAACATGTTTCATCACATGTATTTTATTTTTTCAACCAAAAAACAAATGAAAGTCGCATAGTAAATTTTTCTAGGGGCATTACATTTCCCTTCCCCTCAAAACGGGATATCTTCCTTTGTGTTTTACAAGCATCCATCCTCATTGAAACAACATTGAAAATTTATTTCTCATCCCATCTTCCATTTCCTAGGTGGCCTCTTGAGGCACAAAGTGCTTCCATTGCACTTTAACCTAGGTGATGGCTCAATTTTGGAGTATAATCTCCCTCGAGCCCAAAATTTGCAGTGGTTCGACTTGGAATTCTCCTTCTAATTCAACCTGTACGACATGAAAATCAATTATATGAGACACATAAAACACATTAAAATTTTTAATATGACCTAGTAGTGCCAACAAGTAGGCCACCGACCTTACCCTATCCAATATCTCAAATGGACCACAAAACTGAGGGGTTAGTTTAGACCAGCTCCCCAGATTCAAGGAGCTCTTTTTATGTCTTACTTTAACATAGTCATGTTCACCCACTTGAAACTCCTTGTGTGTTCAATTTAGATCAACATAACTCTTATTAATGTCTTGAGTTGCTTTCAAATTTTCTCTGATTCTTTTTACCATTTCTTCCATTTCTTGTAACTAGTCCAACCCTAGCATAAGTTTATCTTGAGGTTAGCACAAATTTTGAGGAATGTTACATTTTATTCCATATAAGGCCTCAAAGGGGCTCATTTTGAGTGATGTTTGATAACCATTATTAGGGGAAAAATCCACCAAATTCAAATAGTCCTCCCACTTCATGGGCTATTGCATGTCATACATGTGTATCATTTCCCCAAGAAATTGATTGATGCTTTCTATTTTTTCTTCAATTTATGGATGGTATGCAATATTGAAGTTTAGCTGCGTACCCATTACAACAAACAAGGCTTTCCAAAAATTTGAAGTGAACTTTACATCTCTATCAGATATAATTATCTTAGGTACACTATAAAGTGAAAAAAATATCATTCATGAATACCTCTACCACTTTTGCAAATTTGTAGCTAGATTGTACAAGAATAAAATGGGCAGCTTTAGCTAACTCATCTACAAGTACCCTGATAGGGTCATGTTATATCCTTGTTCTGAGTAATCTAGTTATAAAATATAGAAATGTTACCTCCCACTTTCACTCTGGTACATGCAGGGAGTTTAACAATCCTACTAGATGTTGGTGCTTTATCGTCACTAGCTAACATTCTTGGCACCTAGCCAAATATTCACCAACATCCTTCTTCATTCCTAGCTAGAAAAATTCCTTCTTAAGAGAAGGAATCATTTTCTAATAAAATCGTGCACAAAACCATAGGTGGGTCCACCCAACCTAACATAGGGTCCAAAACCAACATTTTCCAGGGCGCTACCCTGGACCCCATAAAGTGGGGTTACGGGTGCACCTCAAACCCCCTGTTAACTACGTGGAAAAAATATAACACAACCCAACATTCTCCCACTTGTTGTTTTCTTTCCATGGGGGCTACAAGAGAGCTTAGTCATTTTTCCAACCCTGAAATGCCCATTGTCTCTCTACACCAAAAGAACTTCTCAGAGCTCATAGATTTTGTCAATGCATCTACAATATTCTTCAAAGTGTCCACCTTTACTATCAACACCCTTTTGTCTTCCATCATATCCCTCACAAAATGATACTGAAAATGAATTTGCTTTGTCTTTGAATGATATGCAGGGTTCCTTGCCAAGAAAATTGCACTTTGGCTGTCACAGTCTATCCTTATAGCTCCCTATACTAACCCCATACTTGAACACAATCTCTGCAACCAAACTAATTCCTTGCTTGCATGAGTGGCTGCCATGTA